>WOGP01004123.1:0-14365 GCA_015342065.1 Leptinotarsa undecemlineata | reverse complement strand
AATTTTGCATCCCATGTATAAATGTCCCTTTTGGTAAAGGGTAGTACGATGGGCAGTAGGTATAAGAAGATTTTTTGATCTAGTCTCGTACCGTAGATATGTGTATATACACCTTTTTGTAATGACCTGCTACAAATGTAATGTAATGTAGTCAAATAAACTTTACTTAATACTTAATACTTAAAAACTTAATATTGATTCCAGGACATCGACTGCAAAAGCACATCTCCACCGACCGGCTGCAGGAGGTTGCATATCTCAATGAGGATCTAGAAAAAATCGAATTGGGGTGAAAGTAACCCGGCTCAATTCAATGCCACAAAAACCTAGGTATCGGTTTTCTCCAAGAATATAAATATCTCCGAACCGAATATACTGATGTCTGGTCGGACAATTCCGATTTTTGCTTCAATACGTTTGTTGGGAGTTGAAATGGACACCAATATGTCTTGGCACAGTCATGTCGCTGGAATTGCAAAAGCTTGGAACACTGTTCCGGACCAGCAGAAAATTGTACACTCGTCAGCAACTTTGAGACTTTATAAGGCTCAGATCAGATCTTCTTTGGAGTATTGTTCTCATGTATGGAGGTCGGCCGCCAAACATATCCGTGGGTAACTCACGATTTGAACGATAGACAGAAATATACACGTTACAGGATTTGTTCTTCTGTGCTTTTGCGCAAACAATAGGATCCTTTTATGGATCGGATTGACGTGAGTGATAAAAAAGGGATCCTGTATGACAATAGCAAATATTCAGGACAATGAATGGACACCAATTGGCCACCCAGGAAATTTCTGAAGGCAAAACCCACCAAAAATGACTATGGGTACTGTATGGTGGTCAGCGGCTGGTGTGATGCACTATAATTTTCTGCAACAGGGCCAAACCATCACAGCAGAGTCCTATTGTGAGAACATCGACGAAATGTACCGAAAATTGCATCGGCAGCAGCTGGCTCCGGTTACACGACAACGTATGTGCGCACGTTTCACATATCACTGGCCACAAATTAAACGAATTCGGCGTCGAAGCACTGCCTCATTTACCATTCTCCTCATATTTCTCGACCAATCGACGACAATTTCTTTGATAACTTTGTCATCAGTAGAACCTTCGCCAATCAGGAACAGGCAAAAACGGCATTCGTCGACTTCATGGAAACCCGAGCACAAAGTTTCCATAATGACGTACTTAATCAACTTGAATTACGTTGGCAAAAGTGTACTGATTCAAATGTCACTCATTTCGAAAAAATTGAATGAGTATTCACCGAGATATTACATATATGAGTAAATCGGGCGATACTTGATGAAAATCCATAACGAAAACACTTAGTTTTGGGATTTTCAATAAATAGTTTCACAAAAACCCAACACGTATTTTTTATACAGTAGCTCCTCCAGCTGTGTCTATACAGATAAGAATCAATATAGTATATGTGGGGAGATCATTATATCATTCCATTAATTCGGACTTTCATTGTCTGATATGATATAAATCGATTTGAAATTCGTGAAAGAATCTATAAATAATTAAAACGGTTAACTGAAAAATAAAAATTATATTAAACTAAAATAATCAAAATTACAATGAAATAAAATACAAGCAACAATCAAAGAATAAAAAAAAAGAACTATTAACGCGAGATGAAAATTGAAAATCATCAACAAGAAATGCAAATAAAAATTAGAAGATTCCAGGCTAAGTTACTTCATGACGTTTCGATTGTTGGTATCTACAATCATCTTCGGGTCATAACTGGACTTTATTCTCCAAGATCTGACTATTTGTAGATCATTCGACTGCTTTCTCCTATCCTGACCGTTTGGCGGGAGTTGGTCGTGTACCTCTAGTAGATCGTGCTTTTGGGCTCTGTAATGCAAAGGAAGGTCTCGAAAAGGAACTAGGCATCATCAAAAAGACCTTCTATGGAGTGGTTACTCGAAAGTGATGGTGGAACATACTTTGGCTAGAAGACAGCAAGAGCCTCACAAGGAAAAGAAGCCGCCGCAACCAGTACTTGTACTTCCCTACATCAGATAATTGTTGGAAAGAATATGAAGAATTGGGTCTAAGTATAACATCAGAACCTGCTTTAGATCTGGGAACACTATCCGTAGCAGCCTCACGAAAACCAGGACACCAAACGCGGACTGCGATTCCAAAAATTGCATTTACCGGATACCCTGCGAGTGCGGAGATTCCTACATCGGTGAAACTAAGATACCATTGGAAGTTCGCATTGCCAAGTACAAGAAACACATACAGCGAGGAGCAACCAGCAAGTCAAGAATCGCATATTTGGATTCATCAAAATAACATCAAGTGGTCTCAAGCTGAAACCATTCACAAGGAGGAACACTAAATTAGGAGAAAATTCAAAGAAGCCGCATATATGGTGCTAAACAACGCATTTAGCCAAGCTATCGTAAAGATACGTAACATATGGAAACCTATAATCTAGTGAAACACGACCAACTCCCGCCAAATGTTCAGCACCCTCTAAAACTGATGAAGCGAAGAGAGGAAGGAGAGGATAGGTGAGAGCACTGGAATGATCTATAAATAGTCAGATCTCGGAGAAATAAGTCCAGTTATCGCGCGAAGACGATTGCGTGGATACTAACAATTGAAACGTCGTGAAGTAACTTGGCTTGGAATCTTTCAATTTTAATTTTAGTCTCATGTTAATAGTTCAATTTTTTCATTGTAACTTGTATTTTATTTCATTATAATTTCAGTTTTTTTTTGCTTAATAATAATGCTATTTTTCAGCTATTCTTTTTGATTTTTTATAGATTATTTCATGAATTTCAAATCACTGGACAATGAAAGTCCAAACTAATGAAATGCACCACGAAACATTGGCAACCACCTTCAAACAAACATCATTAGTTCATATTGAATATATTTGAGTTCTCAAGTATCAAGTCTTGGATCGTACTTTGAAATGACATAGTTTTTACATACTTTCAATTTTCATGCATTGTAAAATTCAGCACTACAAAAAATGTTTTTTTTAATAATAAAACACAAATACTACAGGAAAATCCTTAGGGCGCTCCTTATGCGGTGCGAGTGCGTACCAATTCCAATAAAATAATCATAAATTGAACACGTAATACTTTCTCCGTTCATTAATGAGAATTGTGTTTAGTTTACATTTATAGTAGTAGTCAGTTTACCGTGTCCAGACAGACAAGCATTCACACAGACGCTGCGCAGTGGGGACACTTCGTTTCTAAATTTTTATAAAATGATGAAAACCCCTCAGAATGTTGAGGTCATATACCACTCTCCCTGTATATATAGGAAAGAAACATTATTTGAAATGAAAGATTAACCGTAATCAATTTACGAGAAATAATTGATAAGAAGATACGGTCGAGTCGAATGTGGATGGGACCGCGCTGGCAAGTGACAAGCAGTCCGATGGAATTTGATGGTTCCTGAACAGCAGCAGGAATATTTTTAGTGACAGTATTGGAGGTTCCCACGCTCTCAGTCGCGACATTCTTCTCGAGTAGCGTTATACATCACCAGGCGGGCTATATTTTCAGAATTTCGATAATTTTTTTCGAGAAGTGACTCCCAGAAATAATGGAAATATTTTACTAATATCTCTCCCGAAGAGAGATGGTGTTCATCATAGCCTGACTGGTCAAGGACAAATTCCTTCATTGAAAAAATTTGTAACTGAAGCGGCTGAGAAATGATTTGGTGTTTCAACATTTTGAAATATCCTCGGACTTCAAAAGGATATTGAGGGAATTTATGTCTTTGGATAAGTAATGTTTGGTATGCTTGGTAACGGTTTCAATAATTTTTAGTTTTTATTCGGTGATGAATATTGATATAGTTAGAGATTTAAAAAAATTTGATAATAGACCCAATATGTCAGAATTGCATGGTGTACCATTGTTTCACCACAGGATATGGTCAATTAAATTTGACGTATTCATATTTTTTTCAACCCTGGTTTTTCTAGAATTACTATCTCCTTTCGATTATTGCATGGTATACTCTCTGAATTCATGTGGGCATTCTGATCATTTTGTAGTCCTACTAAAGGTTCTCACTAGAAATACAAAGGATATCGGACTTCCATTGTCTAATATTATATAAAATGATTTGAATCCCTAGAAGAACAACAAATGAAAAACAATACCTGAAAATACCAATTGTATAAATCAAAAAACCCTGAAATGAAATTACAATGAAATAAAATACAAGTAAAATAGAACAATTGAACAAAAAATAAAAATTGAGAGATTCCAAGCCAAGTTATCTCACGACGTTTTGATTGTTAGTATCCACAATCGTCCTCGAGTGATGACTGGACTAATTTCGACCAAGCCTCTTCGTTCTGTTCAGGTTGGAGCCCAACTCTTACCCTTTTAGCTGATTTTTATCGAAGAAGGACAATTGGGTTCATGACTGAGTGGACTGGACTATTCTCTTCGAGTGATGACTATTTATGGGTCATTCAACTACTTCCATTTATCTCCTCCTTCCGCTTAACCGGTACAGCGGGAGACGACCGTTTGGCGGTAATTGGCCGTTTCTCGCTTGATTATAGGTTTCCATATATTGCATATCTCTACGCTAGCTTGGCTGAATGAATACATTGCTGGATAACATATACGCAGCTTCTTTGAATTGCCTCCTCAACCAGTGTTCCTACCTGTGTATGGGTCCCAACATGCTCTGCGACTCCCAACACCAAACCGTTATTCAAACACCTCAACACGTGCTCAACATGCTCAAATTTATGTCGATTTCAATTAACTCATAAGAGACTGGCGTTGCCATATGGAGATGCTTATCTTTCTGACATCTAGAAGGTTGTTTTGAAAAAAACATTATCCATGACTCTGACTTGCTTTTTTCGCTTAGTTTAATTGAATATTCTAGCGTGCTATTATATTTGCTGACTGCAAGCGTCGTGATTTCAATCAGGTTGAAGCCCAACTCCCTTACCATTTTAGCTAATTTTCGTCGAAGAAGGACAAATGGGTTCATGACTGAGAGGATGTTGGCGGTATGAAGTCCACAGACATCAGTGCCGCCCTTCACCAGGGTACCCCTACCTGGCAGGAGTGGGATGGATGAAAAATCTATTCGTCCGGGGGTCATGAGGACCTCCTTCAACAGAGTGTCGGGTCCTTCTATATCGGGGAAGGGTCGTCTATAGCATAATATATATCTTTCCTAACTAACGTTATCAAAAACTCGCCGATTCCTCGACTGAATGGACTGCCGCATGGAAGGCAGCTGCAAATCTCTGCGGATGGCTTCGTTCCGCACGAACCAAGGAGCATTTACAATCATCCTCATTAACTTGTTTTGCAATCTCTCCAGAATGGAGATATTATACAACGCCGCCTGTCCCCAGACGCCTGAAGTATACATGATGACAGGCTTCAACATCGTATCGTAGATGGTAATTTTGTTTTTTAGACTCATTTTTGTATACAGAATGGCTAACTGACCCTCGATCTTTGATTTAACGCACTTAATGTTTGGCTTCCAAGTGAGCCTACGGTCTATTAGAAGGCCGAATTACTTTACCCGCACTTCCATGTCAAACTCCCTCCCAGAGATTCTCACTTGTCTGGCCGAAGAATATTATGATATTTCTATGGTTATCGCCTGAGTCTTGCTCGGGTTCACTCGGATCTTCCAATCCAGGTACCAGTGCTTGAGGTCGTCCAATGCACGTTGCATGTAGACGACGTCAAGCTCCCGACCCATGAAAGACGAGAGGAGAGTCGCGTCATCGTCGTACAGAGATGTGAACCATACAACGTCGGACAGAGCACGGCCCCCTGAGGCATTCCAGCGAAGATCTCTCTGTTGTCAGACAGAGAGCCCTCTACTCTAAATTGAAATGTTATGTCTCTCAGGAAAGACCCAATCCACCGGATCAGGCTCCGAGGCAGGTCGAACGCGATTAATTTGAGTAGAAGGCCTTCATGCCATACACAGTCGAAGGCCTTCGAAATGTCTAACATACAATGTGCATTTTTTTATTAGTGTTCAGTTCGTGGATGGTGTTTTCGACCAGCCTTAAAGTCTGTAACTCAGCGGAGTGTTCTCTCCTGAAGTCAAATTTTTCATCAGGCAGAACATTTCGGTCCTCAACTCTTTTGGAGAACGACTCTTTCAGCCAGCTCAGCCACCGACGAGAGTAGACTGATCGAGTTATAGTTCTGTGGGAACAGCGGGTTCTGACCCTGTTTTGGGATCATGACGACGTTCCCATGCTTTCACCTTCTGGGGAAGTATCTGACGATCAACGAACTGTTCATAATGTACATAAGGTTCTCGACGCAGTTGTCTGGGAGCCTGTTCAATAACTTATTGGTTATTGAGTCGATCCCCGGATCTTTCTTGACCTTTGCAGCCCTGATGTAACCCTTCAGTTCTTCCACAGAAGCTGGATGTAATCATCATCATCTTCCCTGAGGATACGGTGAACCCGGTCTTTCAACAGCATATCGTGGTCGATGTTGTCATCGTCGTCAACGTTAAGCTAAAACTGACGTTCCATCGTGTTGGCAAAGGCTAACGCTTTGTCGGCGGAGTTGGAGCACACTCCGCGCTCTCCGTAAATGGGTGAGAGAGTAGTCTTCTTTTCCTTGAGCCTGCGGGTGACTCGTCAAAGCTCGTCATCCCCAGGTTTGAAGGATATCAAATGCTCTTCCCACCTTTCGTTTCGATGATCAATGATGGCCTACTCAACTTGATTGGCCATCCTGCTTGCCGCAATTTCATCTCCTGGGAAAAAGGTTCATTAAGTTAGCTTTATCGGTCGATTTCTCTCTCGTATCAAGGCTTTGATACGGGAAAAATCTCATTATAGATCTTCAGCGGACACTCCCCCCTGGAGGAGTTTTCGCTCCTCGAGTTCGTCGGATGACTGCAAAATGGACATAAACTTCATGTAAGTAAAACATAATATATCCTGTTATGGTCAATAGTAGTATGCAAATCCAAATGAATGATGATATTTCATACAAATAGCAGGTTTGACTAAAATAATTCGCTAATTAGATATTTATATGATTCCTAACCTCAGAATTGCCATATGGCAATGCTAGGCTTCACAGGCTGCATATTTATATGATGTTTCTTTTTGTTGTTAGAGATAGGTTAACTCTGGAAGAAGTATTGCAAATGGCTTATTCAAACGACCTCCATATTCGAAACATCAATATAAAACCGCCAGATGTGAATAAATTGACCGATGAAGCTTCTGCCGAGGAGGATGAAGGAGGACTTGTTGACAATTTGTCAAGAAATCAACTGAAGGCATCCGCTCAGTGAGAAATTTTTCAAAACGATTCCCTTGAAAATGACGAACCAGTTACTCTCGACGAACATGATGAGGAGATGTTTGTTTGAAGGTGATTGACAATGTTTCATGATGAATTTCACTAGTTCGGACTTCCATTTTCTAATATATAAAATAATTTGAAATCCCTGAGATACCTAAAAAAGAAGAATTGAAGATGAATAGCTGAAAATGAAAATTATATTTAGCAAAAACCCGAAATGAAATGAGAGTGAAATAAAATACAAGTAAAAGTAGAACAAAAATTAAATAAAAAAAAATAAAAAAATGAAATAAAAATACAAAGTTAAGAGATTCCAAGCCATGTTAGTTCACGACGTGTCGATTGTTGGTATCTATAATCGTCTTCGGGGGATGACTGGACTGATTTCTCCGAGGGATGACTATCTATGGGGTTTTCGAGTACTTTCACTTATCCCCGCTTTCCATTTTCCTCCTCACTGGTTTAGTGGGAAATGACTGTTTGGCAGCTTCCTTGAATTTCCTCCTGAACCAATGTTCCTCTCTGTGTATGATCTCAGCTTGGGACCACTCGATGTTGTGTTGATGGGTCCAAACATGTTCTGCCATTCCTGATTTGCTGGTTTCCCCTCGCTGTGTGTGTTTCTTTTGCTCGGCAATGCGAATATTCAATGGTCTCTTAGTTTCACCAATATAGGATTTTCTGCACTCACAGGGTATCCGGTTAATGCAATTATTGGAATCGCAGTCCGCGTTTGATGGCCTGGTTTTCGTGAGGCTGCTACGGATAGTATTTCCGGATCTGAAGCAGGTTCTGATGTTGTACTTGGAACCAATTCTTCTTATCCTTCCCGATAATCCTCAGATGTAGGGGAGTGCAAGCACTGGTTGTGACGGGTTCTCTTCCTTGCGAGGCTCCTGCTGTCTTACAGCCAAAGTCTTTTCTATCATCGCTTTGGAGTAGCCATTCTGTTGAAGATAATTTTCGATGATGTCTAGTTCCTTCTCGAAATCTTCCTTCGTATTATAGAGCCCGAAAGCACGGTATATTAGAGTTTTGATGATTTCTCTTTCAGTTGATTGATGGTGGTTGTATTCGTGGTTCAAATACTGTCCCGTGTGAGTGGGTTTTTGGTATAGAAATGTTTCTGTCGGTCCTCTTCACCAAAACGTTTAAGAATAGCAATTCGTTGTGGATTTCCTTCTCCATTGTGAAAATGATGAAAGGGCTATCGCCGTTGATGTGTATCAGGAAGGCGTCTAGTTCAGTATTCCTATGGTCCCATATTATGAAGGAGTCGTCAACATATCTCAACCAGACTCGAGGTTTCTTGTGGGCTTCTCAGTGGCCAGAGTTTCAAACCACTCCATATATATGTTGGCTATGACTGGTGAAAGTGGCGATCCCATTGGCAGTACCTCATCTTCTGTAAAGAATTCGTCCTCAAGTTGTAAATAACAGTTTCGTACACAGCATCCTAGTAATTCCATAATTACTTTTATAGGTAGATTCGTTCTCTCTTTCAGGTTTCCGTTTTCGGATAGCTTTCTCTGTATGATTTGGAGTACTTCTTCGACCGGAACATTGGTGTAAAGGCTTTTCACGTCGAAAGTAATTAGTTGATCTTCCTGTGTGACTTCAATTGACCCTAGTAATTCGACAAAAAAACCTTGAATGCCTCACAAAAGACGATGTTTTTCCTTGTAATGATTATATTGTGGGAAATAACATATATATGGAGTGGTTTGATGCTCTGGCCTTTGAGAAGCCCATAAGAAACCTCTAGTCTGGTTGATATATGTGGACGACACCTTCATAATATGGAACTATGAGAATACTGAACTAGACGCCTTCCTGAAACACATCAACAGCGTGAGACCTTCCATGCATTCTATTAGACCGTGCTTTTGGGCTCTGTGATACGAAGGAAGGTCTCGAAAAAGAACTAGACATCATAAAAATGATCTTCAACCGAATGGCTACTCCAAAGCGATGGTGGAAAAGACTTTGGCTATAAGACAGCAGGAGCCTCGCAAGGAAGAGAACCCATCACAATCAGTGCTTGCACTCCCCTTCATCAGAGGATTATCGGAGAGGATAAGAAGAATTGGTTCCAAGTACAACATTAAAACCTGCTTCAGATCCGGAAACTCTATCCGTAGCAGCCTCATGAAAACCAGGCCATCAAACGCGGACTGCGATTCCAAGAATTGCATTTACCGGATATCCTGTGAGGAAAACCCTATATTGGGGAAACTAAGACGCCATTGAATGTTCGCATTGCCGAACACAAGAAACACACAGCGAGGAGAAACCAGCAATTCAGGAATAGAAGACCATGTTCGGACCCATCAACACAACATCAAGTGGTCCCAAGCTGCGATCATACACAGAGAGGATCATTGGTTTAGGAGAAAATTCAAGAAAGCCACATACATGTTGTCCAACAACGTATTCAGCCAAGCTAGCGTAGAGATACCCAACGTATGCGTATCAAGCGAAAAATGGCCAACTCCCGCCAAACCGTCATCTCCCACTAAAACAGTGAAACGAAAAATGGAAAGCGGGGATAAGTGAAAGTACTCGAACAACCCATAAATAGTCATCTCTCGGAGGAATTAGTCTAGTCATCACCCGAAAACGATTGAAGTTTCCAACAATCGAAACGTTGTGAACTAACGTGGCTTGGAATCAATCTCTTAACTTTGTATTTTCAATTTCTTTTTTTAATTTTATTTTTATTTAATATTTGTTCAATTTTCACTTGTATTTTATTTCACTGTTATTTCATTTCGGGTTTTTGCTTGATATAATTTTTTTTTCAGCTATTCATGTTTTATTTCTTCTTTTTTAGGTGTCTCAGGGATTTCAAATTATTTTATATATTAGACAATAGAAGTTCGAACTAGTGAAATTCATGATGAGGAGATGGGGAAAATTTTTGTAAAAGGAAACAATATATAAGAAACTGTGATTGCACAACCAAAAAAAATTGATTATGACAAAATTGAATGGATCGAAGGTTATCTTATAATGTCGACGAATGAATTTCCTGAGCGAGATTATAACAATTTCAAAACTTTCACGCCTGTCGAAATGTTCGGACTTTTCTTTGATGGTGACATGATTGATTTTTTTAGGCAGAAACGACAAGAAATGCCCTGTTCAAAAATTATCTCAATTCCCAAATAACTTAAGAAGAAATGCGGTGTTTTCTCGTAATCCTAATGTTATCTGGACATAACTGGATGCCAGGCACAAAATTATTTCGGGATACTGCTGGAGATTTGGGCAATCAATTGGTTATAGAGGCCATGAGAAGAGATTGGTTTTTGACTATTTGGAAATATTACTATTTAGCAAATAATAATGATATCGACCAATCAGATGAGTACTACAAATTGCGACCATTCATAGGAAAATTGCTAGCAAAATTTATGAAATATTACGTTCCCGAGAAAGATTTGAATTACGATTAATCCATGGTAACATATTTTGGTAGGCATTCATGTAAACAATTTATAAAGGAAAAACCAATACATTTTGGGTAAAAAGTTTGGTGTATCGATGGTAAAAGCGGACATTTTGTGAATTTCATGATAGATCAAGGGAAGAATCCAAAATTTAATGAAAATTATAATGCAGCATTTGGAACTTCTTCTGCACCGTTTGTCACAATGTTGAACGAGATTCCCGAGGAGAAGCAAAATCTACGATATTCTCTATTTTGTGGTAACCTTTTCACTAGTTTCCATTTATTGACTCACTTCAAACAAATGGGATATGATGCTACAGGCACAATTAGAGAAAACCGCAACCCAAAAAGCTGCCCTCTAATTTCAAAAAAAGCTATGAAAAAGAAGAACAGGGGAGAAGTTGCTTCTACTTCTGATGGAGTATCTCTAATTGGCAGCGTTAAGCGATATTCTAAGGTAGAAAAGAAAAATATCAACATTCGAAGACCTTGTGTGATTGGCAAATACAATTCGTCAATGGTGACACAGACTTGATGGATGAGAACATTTCTCGTTATACGTTATTAGATAACGATCAACAAATAGTGGTGGTGTCTCTTCACCTGATTAATAGATGCTACTTCACAAAAAGCTTGGATTTTACTTAAGAAAGCAGGAATTAATTTGACTCATTTGCAATTTCGGAGAGAGATTGTTAAAGCATACCTCGTTGAATTCCGCAATATTCGTAATCCTGGTGGCAGACCATCAAGCAGTGCATCAAGTTATTTTTTTAGCCGTATTTCTGTTGACATAAGATTTGATAATATCGGACATTACCTGACTTCTTTACGAAATAATAAGAAAAGGAATTGAGTTGGTGTACAATGCAAGTCAATAATAAGAACAATGTGTATCAAATGTCGCGTAGAGCTTTGCGCCAAAAATGCAATTTATCGTTCCATACCCGTTTGCAAATCTTCCTGACAATTCTGATATATTTTTCAATAAAAACATTCCATTCAAGACCTTATTATACTTATTCTGTACCAGAAGACCACATTTATCCATTGCAGTGCCTAGCATTGCCATGTGGCAACCAGCGATTTTTTGAAGAAAAATGCATATTTCAAAAATTGGTTGTCATTTTCTTGATCTCTAGAATAAATCGAAACACTTTGACATGAAATTATTGTTATTTTTTTAATAACAATAATTTAACTATTTCATATTTAAATATGTTCAAAAATTTTCATTCATAATTTCAATTCGTATAAAAATATTTTCCTGAAAGATTCTATTCGCTGTCTCCCAAATCAAAAGCTGACAACAGGAAAGTGATACACTTTGTTATAGGTATAAAAGATGGAATAGTTTGAATGAATATCATTGTGAAAAGGCTTTTGAAGCGTATTATATTCTTCGAATATTAACAATAATGGACCTTAAAAACAAACTAATCTCATACTCCACCAGTGGTCCTTTCACAACCAAAGACCACCTATTGGGCTCCTAAAAAATCAATCAAGACGTGAGCGCCCTAATGGGCAAATAATGCTCGAATTTATTTTATTGTCAATCTGTTCTGGTTTTTAATTTTTCTTGTGGGTCCATTAAGGTGTGGTCTCGTGAGTGATTGTTCATTTTACGCTTTTTTGCTAGTAATCGTTCTACATTTCAGATTTAATTTACCGTGTCGTTGCATTTTATTCATGGAAGTGAGCGCTGCCTCTCAGTTACATTGGTTGCCATGTCAGAAACATCTTCATCTTCAGCATGTCTTAAAGATACGTTGTAACGATTAAAACGCGACCTCTTGAAAGATACTTCAGGATTATTATAAAGGCTTGGATGTGATGTGGTTCAACACAGTTCTTGTGATTTTTTCATGTTCATTATACAGGGTGGCCCATCACATTCGCCTTGGTATTTCTACGAGAAATGAAGAAAGATAAGGAAAAACTTTTAGAACAGTCATATGTGGATCCCTGCGGAACATATTCCAGAATCATTTTGAAATATACAGGGTGACTACCAAAAAAGTTACATAACAAAGTTTTATTTTTTTTATATTTTTAGATACTATAGACAAAATGAAGGTGAGTTACTATTATATTTTCCATACCTAAAACTGACCACTTCTGAGGAATTTCCAGAAATTTAAAAATACAGACCATAATTTACCCTGTAATGTGTAACGAGCTGCTCGTGATTGAATGTACTGCTTAGCATAAATGATAAAGTCAACAACCATATCAAATTTTTAATGCAATATTATTCCGAGTGGCGAAAAAAATTGCCTCAAAATTTAGACATACATTTAATTAAATAACTTCTTGAAGTTGAATAGAACACCCCGTATTTGGTGGCGTAATTTGACGCAGAAGTAGATTTCCCTCTAAAGTATATCAGGGTTCCCTATAGCCTATCTTTTCTGGTTTTTACACAAAAGGCGTTTTTATATTTTACTTATAAGCAATTTTTCCATCTTAAAAATGGAACACTCTGTGTTGTTATGAAAAGCAAACTAGCATTCTTGAAGTCATTTTATCAAATGATTTTATCAAATAGTTTATTATTTCAAAAAATGCTCAAAATGGTGTCCATTATTCTCGTTGCATAGGCGAACTCTTTCTTGAAATAGATGCTGAACTCTGGATAACATATTATGCGATATGGAATGAAACGCTCTTTTTAGTCATACTTTAATATCCTGAGGTATCGTTGGCGGTGTATCGTGAACAATACTTTTGATATATCCCAATAAGAAATAGTCGGAACTTGTAAGGTCCGGAGACCTGTCTGGCTAGTTCTGTGGACCTCCTCGTCCTATCCATCTATTTGGATATTGTCGATCTAACTTGTTTCTAACACGTTTATCAAAGTGTGCAGGAGCACCATCTAGCTGCATCCACATTCGTTGACGAATATTGAGAGGTATACTTTCCAACAGCATAGGCAAATTATCCCTGATAAATCCGAGAAACATGACGCCGGCCGTTTAAATGACCATCAAAAAAGTAAGGACCTACTTCTTGCGTTCCAATTATTCCACCCCAAACATTAACAGACCATCTGTGCTGGTGATCAAGGGTTCTAAAAATATTAGGGTTTTCATCACTGAAGTAGTGAAAGTTATGTCTGTTAACTAATCCGTTGTTATGGAAAGTTGACTCATCGGAAAAAAACACACAATCAAAATGATTTTCTTCAACACCAAACTTATCTAAAACTCATAAACAAAAATTCAGTCGTCAATTGTAATCTTCTTCGGGAAACTGTTGATGTAGTTCTTTGGATTGTTTATTCCTGTTGTTTCACATATTTTTCGTTGACTTGTGTGAGGGTGTTCCATTAGAGATAACATCACTAAATATTCATTTTCCTCGCAGCTCGTTACACGTTACAGGCTAAAAACAATTTTTAAATTTTGGTCTGTATTTTTAAATTTCTGGAAATTTATCAGAAATGGTCAGTTTTAAGTATGGGAAATATAATGGCAACTCACCCTTATTTTGTCTAAGAAAAAATATAACTTTGGTATGTAACTTTTTTGGGAGTCACCCTGTATGTTTCAAAATGATT
>WOGP01004122.1:0-14366 GCA_015342065.1 Leptinotarsa undecemlineata | reverse complement strand
GGTTCCAACTCGGTGACAGAGTTGTGGTCACCTCGTTCAGTGTCGAAAACTATACCGAGTTCATCAGCTGCTCGGGCAGCTGCCCTGAAGAGAAATGCTCCAATTCCTGCTCTCTCATGGTCACGGACCATGCAGAGAAGGGGATCCGAACTCCTGACGACTTTACAGGCTGTATCCAATACCATTCTGTCATGTAGACACTCCAAACTCAAAAGTCCACAGCCTCCCTGTTGTCGGGGGAAGTACAACCGTGGAACGGACGATTTGGGATGCAAACTCCTATAGAGATGCATCATTCTTCGGGTCTTTACGTCGAGTTGATACAGCTCCTCCCGAGTCCACTTCACTACTCCATACTAGTAGAGTAAGTTCGGAACGGCAAGCATATTTGTTGCAGCAACTTGGATCTTCTTCGACAGTTTCGATGACCAGATGTGTTGTAGTTTGTGCTGATACTTGCCGTGCAAAGAAATATATATTGTTATTGTGATTATCATTATTAAATATGTATGCCATTGAGGAAGACAGTGTTACGCGACGAATAAAATATGACCTCTTCTATATACTAAATTGAGTAACAATCCTGTGAACGATTTTATCTGATTTAATCCCTTAACAAATGTTTGGAGGACAAACTTTGCATGATCTACACATCTTTGGTACTAGTACCAGTAACTGATTACAGTAACTGATGAAGTTACCGTGTAGCAAAATGTATTTTAGATAAAATTATTGTGAAAATTCTATGATTATTATTATGGATAATATGTTCGTGAATCACAATATTGAATGTTCGTCCTGCAAGTTCGTTCAAATAACTGAATAGTGACTCATCCAACGTATCTACTCGCGAATCTCGTTTGCGAAACATGTATTTTAATGAACCCTCAAAGAAATTAGTCACATATTTCCGACTAGCAGGTAGATGCGACTGAATCATAAAAAGAAAATTAAAATTAACAGGTTTTCAAAGCTACTCGCTGACTACCTCTGAATTTCAAATGTAGTGGAAACTGCGGTCCAAACGAGAGATTCTTTGCAGATGCAAAATGTATCAATAATTCATATTTGGCCCGCTACTCTTCGGACATAAAAAAACGTGAAGGGTTTATTTATATTGACTAATATATCTAATATAAAAAATCAATATGATTTTTCCCATATCTTAAGATAATAAGTGCAACACATCAGAATTCATATCGGTTATTTTACCGTTAATTTGAGTAAGATTAACAACGAATATGTTGGAACTAGCTGATGCTTGATAAACATTTATAATAACGCAGAAATAACAATCATATTATGGTTTATGTGAGATATCTGTATATAGACCAAAACAGTACTGAACAATAACGATCATAATAGCATGATCACAGAAATTCTTCATGAGTGATGTATATATGACGCTTGTTGTGAGATATTAAATATCAATTATTTATATGACCGAAATATTTGGTAGAACATCAAGCACCATGAATATTTCTCACACTAAATCACTTTCTTCAAGCTTATGGAATCAGGTATTTTTTCATCAATGAAAATCTATTTCAGTTGATGAATAAACAGGTGAGAAAGATAATATTTCATTTTTATACTATTACAAAGAGGAAATAAATAAATATTTGGTGTTGAAAATTATAAGTAGTCCACAATAATGAATTTCAAAAATGCATGATGAATCAGTTATTTTCATTCTGTTAAAACAATCGTCATCTGAAAGACGTTTATTTTGAGATATTGTACATAATTTCTTTTATACTAGAAATATTTGGTAAAAATATGTATTTTTTTCAATTAAGGAAAAGTCTGTATTCATATCAATACGAGTATATTGAAAATGTTGAAAAGATTCCTTATGAAACACGTTTCCTCTGAGTGAACAAAAATATGTAATTTTTCAATTCAAAAAATTTGATTTCCATACTAATCATAATATACATTAATTAACCATCCAAAATTGTTGAACATAGTCCCTATGAAAATCAGAGGCATTTAAAAAAAAAACGTAAAATGAAATGAAAACCGCAGGAATTTGTGAACCAAAATTATAATAAACTGAAAATCGTATACGAATAATCATAAGAAATATTAATATACAATATGTGATATTGATGACTTGTTTATTTTGTGGAAATTCATCTTAAATTAAATGATATAGAAATAAATAATTTAATATACAATAAATAACAATATTCTCTCTAATAATAATTTTCACTTTGTGTGTTTCCTTTATTTTACCCACTACTCAGTATGCAATGCAATCCAGGTTGGTGACTACAACACAAGCACTGCTTAGGTAGCTCAGCCTGGACTCACAATTTCTAGTTTTAGTTAGTTCTTTTATTTTTTTTAGTTATCTAGTTTCAATTTTTGTAGACTATACTTACCTGAATAAAATTTACTTTACTTCATTTATGGGACTATTCTATTCAAAGTGTAAACTATTCAAAATAGTAAACTCTAAAAAAATAGGAGATTATAGCCGATTCTTGGCGTCTTCCCACCACTATGACGTAATTGATAACATTTTAATGACCGACGATAGCATCAAGGTCATCACCTTGACAGATGTCATTGATCTATTTGCAAGGCCGTACGACGTTGCACATCCCGGATTGATTTTGGGATTCGGAGCTGTTTCCGGTACGTGACTTTGCGTGAGCTATGCGGAAGTAATATAATCTTGAAGTTTATATCCAAACATGGATTTCTACCTTGAGATAAACGTTGAAGACAGGATTTCCCATATGTACAAGTTTTAACAGAGTACACAAACGTCTGCATACCACGAAGATCCACCAACTAATGAGCGGTTTTTCCAGTTAGCTAGTGAAGTAGGTGAGTGGTACCACAATAAACATTTGCGGTTTGCGGCGGGGGTCCAATAAAGCCACTCCCTTTTGATCGAGTGAGTGGTGGGGGGAGGTCGCACCGGTAGTAAATGAATCCATCACGCCCGTCTGTCTGTCACGTCCACGTATGAAGAGAAACATGTGCACTTCAGAAAGTTTCGCCGATTTAGGTGAGTGTACAATGTACCTAAGCTCTGATTGAACTTGTGTAATATGATATATGAATATAGCATTATAACAAAAAAATGGTGAAGGGGTTTGACACAAAAAAATTTATAAATTTTTTCATGATGTTGATGTGGCGCGATTTACCATATTCAGAATTTCTATCATATTTTGTGTGTACTTGAAAATAATTGAGGTTATGTGACGTTTATAGAACTCAAGAACTCAAGTTTTACAATGATTCGCTGACAGAAACGACACGCGCAAAAAATATACTTGGAATTCTGAAGATGTCGATCACATCGAAATCACACTTTTGGGTGTTGTTTCGATGTGGTAGTGGTTTTGGTATGGGTGTAGTTTTGATGTGAGAGTGGTTTCGATGTGTCTAGGTGGATTACCACCGGTAAATGAAATCGGTATCGCTTTGAATTTTGAAGATGATTGTTGATTATGAAGCTAACAAATCAAAGACTGTTTTTTTATCTGGGACAAATACAGTAACATATAACAAATCAACAAAATAGTTAACAAAACCGAAACACCTTTAGTACTCATTTAAAAAAAATTGGAAGTATTGGAATTTTAGTATAGCAAGCGTTATGGCAAGCGATTGCACATGTGTAGACCTCTCCAACTGTATCGGCTCATTCAGGCTAATTTAGGTTCCTATTGAAAATTATATATTATAAAAGTAAATAATCTCCCACAAAATTTTCCGGTTTTAATGTCAATTAACAACTGAGCAAGAGCAATTGAAAATGTGATATCGCCTGCGGTAGATCCTGACGTTACATCAAGCAATGTGCTTCGAGCGGTGGCAACCTGGCCTGTAGTTGGAAATTATGAATCGCTGCCATTGTCGGATTTTCTTTCATTTGCTGACTGGTTTGAAAACACTACGTGTTATAATCCAAGCAGTTGATACACTGCAGTACACAACACACAACTTGCTCTCTACGGCTTCAGTACACGTATGTATTTCGCTTATCCGCCAGCACTAGCGGCTGATGTGACGTCAAGTTTGAACAGGCCCCGTTTCGGTGAACGCCACATTCAACTATTAATTTGAAGGGGAACATAAAGAGTGAAAATTCAGATTTTTTGCAGATGTACTATTTGAAGTATAAACTTTTGAATAATGAAATAAAAAATTTGGTAAAAGAGCCCATTCCTATTGGATAACGATACTCCCCTTACCGAACAGTGTCGTACCGATATAAGTTTCAATTAGGGTAGCAAATTGGACATAACTTCTTTGTAATTTCTTTTCAGATTTTATCTAGAATTATAGGTACTAGTAAAGTTCATTAAAATGTTTTTATAGTGATACACTCTTGCTGTAAATCTGTAGATTCAACTAGTTAACTTTCATTTTCTTATCAATGTTACGTCTTGTAATCACAGATGCAGTTTTTATTGTATTTCCATTGTGGTTCTGTGATTATATTGTCGATAACATTTTTTTTTTCAAAAGTTAATTTCTATATGGCTCAACTTTGACAGCAAGAAAGTATTAGTTCTTCTGACAGAAATGTTTTCTCTCTCTGACTCGCTTTCAATTTCTAAATAGTACTGGGGCAAGAATAAACGATTCACATTCAAATCGAGAATGCACTTCTTAACGTCTCATGGAATTCTAAGCTCTATATTAGGTGTGACAATGCAACGTATATGCTCCAGAACCTCTGATTGTACTACATGATGCAAACTATGCATTTCACCAAAGTATCATTATCTCCAGGGACCAAATCATCATGACCAACTCCGTCATTTCATCTCCCAACTATCGAGCCCAGAGACTATCGCAACCACCTAAGTATTCAAGGAACATAGATTGGTTTACTATCCATGTATGCCGGGCACATCCGAAGTAGACTTTTTACTCCCGTTGGCAATCCAGAGTTAGATTCAGTCAGCCGGTTAGGGCCATACTCGACCGTTTCCCGAGTTTATTCAACATTTGCATACATTGCGGAGAGGAGGGTCAAATTCGGGATTAAGCCGATGACAAAATGTTGCCGAACCGAGAAGTTGAAGTCCTTTCGAACAGAAATGACCCACTTGTCGTGTATGTGGATGCGGAGTGATGCAGTTCAATTGTTAATAAAAGGGCAGCCCGCTGTGAATCTCTTTGGTCGGATGAATGTGCGACTGGGGTGGACGAGCTACTGTTGGTCTACATTATGGTGGATTTCAGGATTTGAAGTGGCAAGGATGAGAGTTATGATTGTGATGAAATTCCACGTTCTCGGTTGAAACTCTGGCAGTGTTTTATTTTATCTGAGAGCGATAAGCATAACAAATGTCTACAAAGACTGTTATAAGTAGAGACCTTGTAAGTACTCAGTCGTACTTGACTCTCTAGTGCAAATAATTTGTATATTTCAAAAATTGTGAATTCTACATAGAAACCTGTATATTATGAAATTGTTTTGAAGAATATGATTATTTTTTTCAATCTAGCAGACCACTAGTATAATCTTCTTGCAATCATTGTTCACTGTGGTTCTGGTGTTGAATCGGGTCATTATTATGTACTGATTAAAGACAAAACGGACTAGTTCAAGTTCCACTTGATATTCTAGCAACATCTTGAATCCATTGAAGCCTCTGGAAACATCCTACATTTTTTTCTATGAAAGAGAAGACATTGGCAGATCAAGATCTTCAGATAAAGAGGTGCTGCAGGTTTTTACGGGCTTTCCTGCAGCTGAAAAAGCAAATGGGTCACTGAAATCAATCAAGTCGCCACGGAGCACCAATTAATTTGTTGTTTAATAATTTCATAATTTGTATTATTTTTTTTATAAACGAAACATCTTATCAAAAATTTGTTGTGCTCTTCACTTTCAATACAGTTTCATTTGGAAATGAGGCATAAAAAATCATATTTATAACGCTTTCAACATGTGTACATTTGGTGTAGGAAATATTGAAAAAAAAGTTACATAAAAAATGTGTCAAACATCGGCCAGGATGTGATCGTTAATAAATAGTTATTTATCTTTCACATATTTTCTTGTCAGTATATTTGTTTTATGGTATCTATAGTCTTTCTTCAATTTTTTCGAGAGTCATACTGAAAGTTTTTGATAGGTGTGGAAATATTCTGGTAAACCCATTACTGATAATTTGAATAACCGATTTTGAAATCTAAATTTATTAAAATATTTAATGAAATATTATCAAAATCTCCGGAAATTTAATTTTGATTTTATCTGAGCTACTGCTGATGATAAAATGAAAGCAGAAAATATTATTATTGATGCTGATGAACCACAAACAGTGGAGTATTGTATTTTCGAAAAATAGGACAGATTCTGAAAAATGAACCAAAAATATTTATTAATTCAATTGTGGATGCTTTTGAAATTTTAATTTTCTGGTTAGGTTGCTGAGTTATTTCGATATGTATTAGTTTTGACTGCGATAGACTCAAGTCAGGAAGATTAGTCTGTCAAAAAATCTCGACTATGGTCAAGTGAAAATGAGAAGAGAGATTTTTCAGTTTCCATTCCAATTTATTTCTGTCATTACAACTTGAAATGAACATGTGAATTAAATTTTGAATTGGGCCACGTACAGCAAATAACGAGATGAAACAAAAACACCGTACTAATTTGAATTCCATCCCTCAAAACCCTCGTGTGCAAATTTCACTAACTTTTTTCATTCACCTCATTTCATATTCCGAAAAGGAATACTAAAATTCTAAATTATTATCCGCAGCGCCTACAAAATAGCAATTAAATGAAAAAATAGACGGCCTAAGAGAAATATTGAGGTGGAAATTTTTGATGAATTTTCTTTCTTCCGGCTTTTTCTCATTATGTTTTCCAGCCGGTTCTGGTTCAAATGTAAATCGTCGGCTGAATAATAATTTCTATCACTTCGGATTACATAGGTTTTTCTCTAGAGATGTGATTCGGAAAGTTTTTATGTTGGAATTTGAATTGAATATTTGTTGAACAATCCACCTGTTTGATCGAAACACGACTGTGAAAAAGTTTTGTGTCCAATTGAATAACGAACGTTGAATAATTTGAATGATTTTCTGTGTAAAGAGTATAGGAGAAAGAAAATAACTTTTGTCGGATTTCTATAAGGTTTTTTATTTGTTACGATCGGTATCGACTTGCTAAACCATTCACAAGTGAACTGCTATATTTTGTCAAAAGAAATACTTGAGTATTTAATGGTACAGTCAGGAAACTGAAATAGGTACCTTTAATAACAAAAGGTACCTGAATTATCAATACCAATACTAAAACATTAACTACCACGACCACTTTTGAACCCGATCCATTAACCATCTGTTGCACCGCTACGAACGACAATCCTTAGAAGACAAAACTTAAGCGAACTAAGGACTAACGAGGTCTTACCTTTTAACGTTGGTTCCTACGACGGGTTCAGCCTGGGGCTCGAACCACCGACAAACACGGCGGTCGATTTGAGTGAATGAACAAAGCACCTACGTCGAACTGACCGACCGGTGATTTATATGATCGATTTCTGGAAAAGAAACCGTTTGCAGGAATTCAACAACTACACTGTATAATTTTGGATAAAGGCGGTTTTTATATGATAGAACCATTTCAAACTAGATTTAATACAGAATTTGTCAAATATTCAAAAACCAAAGAGGAAATTGATGAATAAATTTATGAATTATTCTTAAAAATCATTGAGTGCTAACTGTATCAATCATTAATCCTAGTCACTATAATTGTTGCTTAAGCCTATGAATTGAGAATATACTGCCTTGAAATCGTTGAATTGCATTCATTTTATTATTCAAATGAAGTTTGTGAAGAAAAAATTCAATTTTTGATAATCAGACTATGTATTTCTTTTCAATTAATGAAAAACATTCGTCCACCTTGTCCACTCTGTGACTAGCAAGATTAATTGTTACTTAACTTGAAGTGTGTTTCGAGAAAAAAAATAAATAAAAAAGATCGAATTTCGAAAATATGACAATTTTACTCAGAGAAGCGAAAATTCTATAGAGTCGATCATATTGGATTTTTTGTCAATTTTCACGGAAACTTCATGAAATAAAAACAAAAAATTTAAAGAAGATACCAAAAAGTCAGTTTTTGAAAAGTTATGACTTTTTGAGAATGAAAGAGGAATTGTTTTCAAAAATTCATAACTTTTTTAAGTTGGATGATTTTTTCATATTCCCAAAAATTTTTTTCGAAGGGTAGAAAAGAATGGAACTGTTCTGGCCAGATTGAAAGTGATCGGGTTTAAAAGTGGATTGAATAATCCATATCTTCTATAATATATTAAGATTGTCAACTATTAATCCCCAAAAATCCACTTTGTGGATATCTCCAGCTACCATGCATCCTATATTAGTTGTCAAAATTCACAAATTCAAAACCGGAGAGCTACATAGTTCTAGTTGATCATAGAAGGTTTTGATATTTGGGTTTTTATACAATTCATTCATTTCCAAAGCTTCCAACAAATTTACCTCCCTTCCTTCATCACATATATGGAGAATGTTCATGTTCTCTTTCATTTATTGAATGGTTTGTTTCTTATAGAAGTCCATATATAGCTGATTTCCTGATAATACATGATCCTCGTATCTTATGTTGAACTTTATGCCTGTTTGACCTATATAGGCTACTAAACAATCACCACATTCAAGTCTATATATGAACGATTCCTCAATTTATGCCTTTTGGGTTTTGCGTTGTATTTAGCTAGTAGCGTTTGTCAACTAAATTCAATCTGTACTCAATAATTACTATAATCATTTCTTTGAAGCTTGCTCTGCCTCCATTATCAAACTATGGGTACTCTTCACACCGTGGGGTAAGTAATCACTGTGTCCGAGGGTCATGTGCCCTAAGTAGACACGATGAGCCAAATATAACTGCCTTCTGCATCGGAACAATCAACTCACTATTGGAAAATGAATGTTTTCATCTTCATACAAAAAAAATGTGGAAATGTTACAAAGAAAGAAAGAAAGCAATTGATTTCAAAATTAATTATTCACAATGACGTGCAGATCATGCAAAGAAGTGAATTTTAGACGCAAAGAAAAAATATCCCTCATGAAATAACTACTTTTATATAAACATTGAATAACACGATAGAAAAAAAAATCCAAATAAATTTTCCTATTCAGTTTGTACTCGAAACATTTGTTGGGGAATCGAATCAGATATAATTCACAGGATTGGTACACAATATAGTATATAAAAGAGGTAATATTTCACTTACATGGAACAATGTCGCCCACAATCCTAAAACTAACCTGTTACAAAACTATTTCGATTTCTAAATAATATTATTGTCACGCACTTCTCCGTAATCAATTCATCAAGAATTTTAGGGGACAGAGTAGTCTACTTCATTACCATTATTTCTATATGTTTTTTTTGACATGACTCAGCCAAGCTGTCGTTCATGTATCAAATTGAAGTTTCATGGTAATCTCTAATCGCAAAGGACTCGTCTGAAATTAATCAATAAAAACTAATTAAGTCTCTTTCTGATGAAAATAAAATGAATTAATTGGTAAATGGAGTTAAAACAGTTGAAGGAAAGGTGTAGGAATAGACAAGCAAACGGAACTATGCGTGATATTCCTTTTTCATTTCATGGTTTCCGTTATGATGAAGAAATTAACACCAGGGTTATTATGATAATGGTTTATAATATTGTGACGAATATTTTTGAGCTTTTTAAAGATTTTTTAATTGATAAGCATTGGCGTTTGAATTTGCTGAAACTTCATAAATACAAAATCCAAATATATTTTGAAAAAATTAAATGATTAAATTTATTAATACAATAATTATAGAAATTATGAAAATTTCTTTGATTGGGAAGAGTTTAGTTATATATTCATGTGCAGATAAAAATGAATCAATGACAATATATAATGAATTATCTGAATTTATTCTATATGACACACATTTTTTGCAAAATTGAAACTTTTCATGAGCATATGAGTTGGGATGGAATTATGGAAATTATTTGGACTGGAAAGAGTTTGGTTATATATTTCTGAACAGATAAAAATAAATCAATGAAAATAAACTGGGAATAATTTCAATTCATATTATATAATACATATTTCTTGCAAAATTGAAACAGCTGAACGTTCTGATCCTAACTTTTGAGTCTACTACTTATAAACGTATGATTTTGTATGAAATTATGGAAATTATTTAGTTTGGAAAGAGTTTCTTTACATATTTCTGTACAGATGAAAACAAATCAATGGAAATATATGTGAAAGATTTCAATTGATTCTTTGTAACACAAATTTTCACAAAATTGAAACAGCTAAATGTTTTGGGTCTAATTTTTGAGTTAAATATCCATAAACGTATGATTCTGGGTACAATTATGAAAACTATTTGGATTGGAAGTAGATTAGTTATATATTTCTGTGCAGATAAAAATAAATCAATGAAAATTTACTGTAAATAATTTCTATCTATTCTATATAATATAAATTTTCTGCAAATTTGTTCTGGATCTAACTTTTGAGTGGATTATCTATAAACATATAATTGGTTACAAATTATGAAGAACATATGGTTTGGAAAAAGATTAGTCATTTATTTCTATACAGATAAGAATGAAATAGTGAAAATATACTGTGAATGATTTAAATTTTTGTAAAATTGAAACAGTCGTATGTTTTAGATCTAACTTTTGACTTGACTTTCTATAAACATATGATTTGGAAATGAGGAGTAGGGAAAACTATTGAACACAAATACTTTTTTGGAAAAGTATACTTGTGATCCAAAAATGATTGTCAACCTGTTGAAGTTTTAAGTTCAGAGATCCCATCATTGATAAAAACATAACTGAGTGATTAATCATTCCGGATATGTGAAAATGAGAAAAAATAAATTGTCTGTAGGACAATGCCATGTATTAAATAAAAATTGCAAGAGGAGGAGTCAAATGATCATGATCATTTCATCTGATAATTATGAAAATGAATGTTGTTGGTTCGTTCCCGATTTTTTCCCAACCATCCATAATATCAGCCATACAAATCGTCAGAAGAATCCTTCCTCAATTAGAATGAATAAGTGTCTGAAACGTGCTCTGATTCGAAAGTGTGAACCAAATTAGAGCAAACAAAAATTATGGACCTCTTTGCAGGGCCGGAAAGTACCTCATAAATTCGGTAATAAAATGCAAATTCCGTGAAGGAATCCTTCCCTGCAAATGGCAGCTTCAACTGGCCATTTACCGGAATTGAACTGTTAAATGTTTGGAAAAAAGTGCGGCTGAAATCCCTGGCTTGAATTTATGGTGCGAGTGCAAATCGGGATTTTTAGTGACAAATCTTGATTCTCTTAATTTGACAGTAATGAATACATTTGAATTGAGGTTGATGTTGACTGATTATGATTATGAAAATATTGTTATTTGTAATGAAATTGCCACAGCTGATTACATATCAATCGATTCATGAACGAGTAACCATCGAATTCTACTGGACGTGAAAACACTAGGTAGTCCCAGAAGTACCTAGCCTGACCTAGAGATTGTGGTTTGAAAAACATCACTTTATTAGAAAATACACTATTTCTATAAAGCATATATTTCAAGTTTGAAGGCGCTGCGTTGTTTAGTATTCATTTGGTAGCCATCGATAGCGAATTATTAGAAAGACCTCTGCTGAATCAATATGATAGATAGATATATTTTATCAGTACTGCAACTAAACAGGTTTACAACCGATTATACATACATTCAACGTCATGATATATAAAATATATTATTTTAAAATACACAGAGTTAATAAACACCTAAAAATACGTACAAGAGAAACATTAATAAACACAGGTATATATGGCACATATTTTTTTAAACAACTGTCTTATTTCCATTTCATCACAGCAAAAAAATCCAGACTTTGATGACTTTCACGACTAAATCATTCACTTGCCTAAGGCGGCGATTTAGTGGAGACTCTCATCGGGTGTCTACATAGAAAACCCTATTGAGATTTCTTAGACTAGTACTAGGAACATGAAGATTGATCACACTGAGGAGTTCAGATACATTTACTATCTGATTAAATATGTTGAATATAAATAGTACATCATTCAAGCTCCGACGATCCGACAGATTTGGCATGTCAAAATGTTCTAGTTGAGTCCTATAGGAGATCATAGAGGGAGACTCTTTATTTTTTTGAGGTAAGTGTACCTAAGAAATTTCTTCTGTATTTTTTCTATCATCTTTGAATGAAAAGCTGTTTGCATATTTCAAATTGTTGAAGCTTATTCGAGCTTTGATCAGACAAAGGCATTGAATAGAAGAGTTCCTAGTTCCCATTTGAAATCTCTGGCGTTTCTTAACACAAAACCAAGCTTTCAGGTTGCATCACGTACAATATATTTTATGTGATGTCTGAAGTTGAAGTTACTATTAAAAATGACTCCCAGATCTTTGATTTCAACAAGTTTTTACAGTTTGGTGACATTTATTAAATATTCCGTTGGAGTAATAACATTTTTCCGTGGAAAAGACATAACTTTGCATTTACTCTCATTCAGCATCAAGTTTTTCACCTCACAAAAGATAGTGATAGAATCTGAGTCTTTCTGAAGGTTTTCACTGTCTGTTTCATCGTTGAAGGTTTGGTATAGTTTGAGATCATCTGCATAGAGCAGGAACTTGGAATGTCTTATATAATCACCTATATTGTTAATGAACATCTGGATTCTACTCTGCGTGAGTTTGATCCTTTGTTCACATGAGAGAGCTCTGTGTAATATGGAGGCCGTGTTTGCTCACATTCGAGCAAAAACAGTGTAGTGAAGAGTTTCACAGCAACAAAGCTTGCGTCGTTTCATAACCATGGATGAAACATGGGTCCATCATCCAAAGAACAATCAACAATATGACGTAATCGATGCAAAGAGAGATGGATATGATACCAAGGTTATACGTCGCCAGCACAAGCATAACAGTGTTGGTGGTGTCGTTGAAATAATTCCCTGGTTATGAGGCAATGTAGCATTTGAAGCATTGCCGTTTTCAAAATTAAGCATGATGGGTTAGGAATACGACTCGATAAAAATTGAATATTGGAAACGTGAAAGTGATATATTAATAATGGTGAATGGTGAATTAGATTAAAGAAAAAAAAATGACAGTTGAACACTTCAACGTGCGGTCCTTCAACGTGTTTAGGGTGTCTCAAAATACATCATTTCAGAAAAAACATGGTATCACAGTATATGCAGGGCATTTCAAAATACATCATTTAAGAAGAAAATATGTCGGTTTAACGGAAGTCTAGCGTTCCAACATGTCAGAAGTACACTGGCACGTAGCTTTATTAACCAAGTAAGCATCATCAGGAGAAGCTGGGAATGACACCGAAAAGTGGCAGGAAGCTACGTTCGAAAGTGGGATAATGGGGGGCATAGTATTCAAAGTATGCGATTGCGCGCAATCACGATAACTTCGAATGTATGCTGGTCATGCAATCGGGATAATACTGATAATATGACAAAGCGTAAAAACGTTGGTTTTTTCTATTTTCAAACCCCTCGTATACAACAATTTTATAAAACGCCAAAGCATTTATGGTGAAATGATGAACAATGAATATTACATCCTCCAGAGGGCGCAACGAGTGAATTTAATGGTAAACTTCGTTACACACTACCGACCAATACTTAACGTTTTTTTTTAAATGATGTATTTTGACGCACCCTGAACACTGTTGTACATTCAGTCGAGGAATCGGCGAGTTCTAGATTCCGCTGAAGCTCATGGCAATCCGTTAGTTAGGGAAGCTATAGATTTTGCTGTAGACGACCCCTCCCGATATAGAAGGCCCCGACACTCTGTCGAGTGAGGCCCCTATGTCCCCCGTTAACAGATGAATAACATTTTCATTCATCTCAACCCAGCCAGGTAGGGGTACATTGTGAAGGGCGGCATTGATGTCCGAGGACTTCAATGTCGTCAGCAAATAGATCAGATTTGACACATTCGTCCCTCTGACGAATCTCAGTCCAAAGGGTAAGGAAGCCACGCTTCAATCCTATCTAAATTAAGATGAACACCGAGTGGGTCTAGTACACAGTGGTGTACATTATACAGCATTCTGCAGAGACGTGAAATATTATTTTTGTACTGTTGTTTTTGATGTTATAATGAAGATGTTATATAATTAAAAAAAATTAATAAGTTAATTAGGTACTTTCATGTGTCTTCATCATCTCTACTCTCCTCTTAGTTACATTACGTATCTATAATGCTTGCCGAAAGTATCGTTGGTCAACATGTATGCAGCTTCTCGAAACTTCATCTTGAATCGTTATTCAT
>WOGP01004121.1:0-14367 GCA_015342065.1 Leptinotarsa undecemlineata | reverse complement strand
CATATTTTTATTTTAATTTTTGTTCTGCAGGTAACTGAGATATCTGCTGGCCTAAAAGCTCTGGGACACCCGGTATATGCTGGTTGTTGATCAATATATGAAGTATTACTGGTAGCATTACCGAACCTCCCGTGATTAATGAACATGAAATTGATAATGAAAAGAATGAATGAGTACTTTATTTTGTAGTTTTCAGCATATTCAAATACAGTTCCCCTGTTGAATTTTGATCAATGAATAGAGGCCCTACAATATGGTTTCCCAAAATATCTGCCCAAACGTTAATTTTTGTAGATGCTGGGTATGTGTTTCTCGAAAAACGTGAGAGTTGGTGTCACTCCAATAACGGCAATTTTGTCTGTGAATATGGTCGTTAAAAAAAAGTATATTCGTCAGTAAAACAAATATTATGGAGATATGTTATTTTAATTTTGTGTGGATGATACATATTGCTCATTTTACCAATTATTTACACTTGCTGTTCTTTTGGAATGGACGGATGACCTGTGGGCTTTTTGTTATGTACACGACTGGTAGTTGTGAATTTGGATAAAATTTCCCTCAAATATTTTCTACAGATAGGACGATTCAGAAAACGTTCATTGAAAATCCTTTCGGAAAGTTAACTTTCGTGAAAGTTACGCGTCGCACCATAAATAAAAGTTTTTTCAATTTATTCTTCCAATGGACAAGAATGGACTATTTTAGAGACTCTTGACGAGGTACCTTTCTACTACTAAACCCGAAATCTAAATGAGAATATTTTAACTGAACAATGATGGTCATTATTGTACTGGCATTTTTTGTTGTTTTTATTAACAAAAAATAACTTAACAAACCTTATCGGGTTGTTGGAATTGCCATATGGCAGATAAAAAGGAATATTTCCAGAAATATCGATATTAATTTGTTTGTCTTCAGGAAATTATTAAATGTTCCGCCATTTTGTAGTAGGTGTAGATATTGATCTCATATTCTAGGGTTGTGAAGTATTCGTCAGGAGCTTCAAAATGATTTGTCACAAGACCCACCTTTACATTTAATTTTTTTTTCCTCTTGCGCCCAGTCACCATCTTTTAATTTGTTTCTCTTAAAATATGCCTAATACTGGTATTTTTGTATTATGCTTTTGGCTGCACTGCTTTGACAGATAATGAAGTTTTAAGTTAAGTTCTGTGTTCTTTGATGTTGAAGAATGAAGTGTCAAGTTAAAAATACAAAATAAAATATAAAATGAATACTATGTTTTGATAAAGAAAAACAACAAAGTTTAAAGGAGTCTATATTAATAGTTTCATCTGTCAATTTCACTTAAAGTATCCATGCATTAATTTCATTATCCCAAATTTCGATTTCTTGAGTTGACTCGTTCAAAAAATAAAAGGGCAAGAGCATTAAAGAAGTACACTGTACTATACTGCCTGGATATTTAAAATTTCATAAACTTTCTCATGGAATACGCCTTCATACTGACCAAACAGGTAGCTGTAGTGAAAATTTTTGCCTACATAATATAGATATTCCTCCTGTTCAATGTTCAAATTTTGAACCATTATAATACCTGGTGTTCTTGGGATGACTGTTCATCGTCCACTCTTCATGGTGACTGATATTCGTTCCTCCAAATATACTGAAATGTTTATTGTGCTTGGTCCCTTTCCGCTTTTATATCCCGATTTTATAATCAGATTTATAGGATAGGTTTCAGAATGTCTCCATTGAATATGCGGTGATAGTTCTTTTTCCTTCCGTTATTTTCAAACAATAAAGTCCATGCAACCTGCCTGGCTCATTAATAGTTTAATCGTGTAAATATTCACGTCAGTATCCTCATCAGTTCACATTCATAAGTACAGTTTTTGCATGTCGGAGAAATGCAAAGGTTTAGAGTGATCGAGAACTAAAGGAGTTAATGAAGCTAGCTGCAAAAACTTTCGCTCGGCTCTGAAAAGTAACCACATTGATTGATAAATACATTGGGAAGACTCGTCATTTAAGATTAATGTTTCACTCTTGTTTATTCGAGCGATCTTTTCACTGAATTGAAACATCCAATTCGTTTTTTTTTCGTAGATGTGAAAGGCCTTTATACTTTTCCATTTCAATGTCACAGTTCTAAATGTGAAAGTCGAAAACACGAAGTTAATTACTACATCCAATGGTGAATCCAGCGAGGGGTGAATAGGGCGTCCGCCTCTCCGTTAGCAAAAAAAGCCAGACTGAATTTTTTTTGAAGTTATAACAGACTTACTACTCGTTTTCTGTAATGAGCTAGTCAAGTGTGTAAGTTGGGTTAATTTGTTAGTTAGTAGGCATAGGTGAATTTTTGGTGGAAATAATGTCAGAGCAATACGTACATGGGTTGGTAACCTCAGTTTTAAAAAATTGAAGTGAGGTGCTTATTACGTATATGAACGATAAAATAATTAAACATTCGCGTTTAAGATAAATTTTCATAAGATTTGAATAATCACAATGTTATGCTTTGTTCAGAATACTTTTCTACATATTAAGTGGTGTTTTCATTTTTTCGTCTGTCTACTTTGAGAAGAAAGTATAATTTGTTGAATCACTGTGAAATTTCGAAGAAATAGAAGGGTATTGAGATTTCGAACACTTTTTTCTATTTAAATTTTTCAATTTATTGAACACACAAAATGGATATTTACAGTAATTGAGTATATTGTCAGCCAGTAGCTCAGAATTCACCTTGCTTGTGCTGTAATCATTCTGTTTCTCTGACTGACAATCAAAACATATCCTGTACATTTAATTGAGTCACTACTTCGTGTTTACCATATATCAAATAGTCTAGATGCGAGGAAGCACATATATCAGTTGAAGATATCTAGTATTAAAGTTTTATTTTCAAAAATAAAATTACTAATATCAATTTTGAATAGTGGAATATTATTTAGCTTAGGACAATAATAATACAGAAACTTTTGAGTGTGAGTTTTTTGAAGAGAGGCAGCTTGAGTGAAAGATTCCGCATAGATCTCATTTCAGTTCAGTGGCTGTGCATTCCCAAATTTGTTTATTAATAAAAATACAGGCAGTGGTAAGTATATAGAAATTGGACATTGATAAGTTCAAATCTTCATATAGTTTTTCAGAAGAAAGTAATATTATATTATTTTAAATAAGATTTAAAACATGTATTTTGAATTGTCTGTGGTCGATTTAGGGAATTATTGAACATGCCATCCCATACTTCAAAACAATGAGTCATTGATTCAGCTAGAGAGTGATAGACGATCATGTCTCTCGAAGCATAAAACTGTCTGAAAAACATTCTTAGACGTTTTGTTACATAATTAGCATGGACATCCCATCTTACATGTTTATCTACCATGACCCCCAAGTGTTTCATTTTTTGTGTTCGTTCTATTCAAGGACAAGAGCATATTTCTGTTTCACATTCAACTTCATGTGTGCAGAGTGTATCCTTATTAGGCTGGTTGCTTTGGAGTATCGAAAATGTTATAAATTCCGTTTTATGGATGCTCAGGCTCAACAAATTGTAGTTTAGCCATACTTGGATATTCTGCAATATCTCTTCAGAATATGTGTACATTTTGTCACAATAATTTCCAGTTACAACTATAGCCATGTCAACGGTATAGGAAATTATGTGTCCTTCGAAATTGAGAATAGAACTAATGCTAGTTATATAGATCAGGAACACCGCCCGGCTACCGACCGAAGAGCATGCAAAAAGCTTTCTAAGTGTTTTGTTGAAAGATCTCATATCTATCACTCCCTGAATTAGAAGAATAAAAACTCCAGAATTAGAAAAATTGCTATAAATTTTTGGATCCCTTATTCACCTACATTTTATCATTGTGAGTTCTAAAAATGTTTATATAATAAATAAGTGTTTTGAAAAATTCCAAATGAAGGTTAAGAGTATTGTTTTTCCAAGAAGCAAGGATTTTTATGGAAAGTAATTTTCCTTCAATTTTCTATTTTCTGGAATCTTGTGAAAGTTATTTTTACATTTCTCAGTTTGGAGAAAACATTTTTGGAACGCCGAAAAATGGAATCATTCACGAATTAGGAAAAACAATGTTTTTTGAAATATTAATAAAAAACTTCACTCTCGACCCAACGACCAAACTAAAGTAGCAGGAGCATAAGTATTCCTAACATTTCCAGAATCACATGATACTAGTAGCACTTGAAAAATAATCGCATAAATAATTAACAAAAATCTCCACTCCTTCAAACTCTTCTATTTACATGAAATCAAAATTGTGCTCGTCGAACACTCTGCAAAAAGAAATTGCCTTTCCGAAAGAAGAAAGTGAACACAATACAGAAAGGGCATACATACCTCGTTTGCCGACGTCCTGCGAGTGAAAGCGTCGAGAGTCCGTCGTCCGGGAGCGGATCCGGAGTGTGTGCGGAAAGCGCTCGCTCCGGGTGAAATTGGCCGGGGCCCCGGGGAGGAAGTGCCCCGGAGACAGCGGTATCCGCCGGCAGCCCGCTTCCGACTACACCGGCTCCGACCACTTCACACAAAATTTATTTTATTCGTTACGTATTATGCTGATGTTTTATCAAACTGCCAGATGACTCTATTTACGTCAACCGTAACTTTGCGACCATGTGAATTTTTGGGCGGGTTCTCTATAAGGTGGCGAATTGAATTTCCGTCTGTGAATCTATGTTCTTTTATTGTTGCGATGTTTACTTTCAATGGTTTTTTTGCTACTCAAGAGCCATCTGACTTCTGCATTTGTTAGAGGTTACGGAATATACTTCAGCCACATTTATTGCGTTTTTCATCTCAGGTTTTGATGACCCTCATTCTAACAATATTTTTCCTTCAACAGAGTGGGCCAAATTAAGACACTTTTTAAAGGAAACTCCTGTTCTCGAACTAGATAGACGGAAACTGATAGCTGTGTCTGAAGATCAAATTTTGTGAAAACATTTTTGAAGCACTTTTTTACGTTGACTTCAATAGTGTAAAAATATTATTTTTTCAAAATGGGACATCAATAGTTAGTGATGAAAAACTATTTTCCAGCAATATTTCAATACAGCCTGAAATTACCTTTTCAAAAACGTAGCACAATTGATGTTTTGCTAGAATCATTTTTGAAATACAGAGCTTAGGTTTTTTCATGTAGACTTTGATCAAGTAGGCTTTGGACGAAGCGGCGATAAAACAGAATGCAAATCTTCACTAGTAGCCGTCAAATTTTGATTCAAGTAGTAGAGACGCTCTTCAATGGGCTTGTTTCATGATTTTTGGTTTATAGTTCACTTGATAAAAAATTTTAATTGAAAAACAGTGCAATTTGTTTCATCTCTCTAAGTATCGTAGTTTTCCCGTAATTAGTTATTGAAAATCGAATGTGGTAAGGTGATGACGTCACGTCCCTATTCCCGCTTCTTGTTCGATTGACCAATAGGAACAATAGAAATAATCAACATTGCCAAATCGTAAAATTTACAAAGCCTATAATTATCAATTTGATTATGGAAGTGTATATGAACCTGTTAACGTTTCAATTAATAAAAAATTCTCCTCATGGAATAAAATGTACACGAAAAATATGTTTGCAAATAAGTTCTATATCTATCTAAAATCAGTACACAAAGTCGATAGATCACAAAATATTTTCCTAAACTATAATTTTATGCATTATTTTATAATATTCAGTTATGAACATCAAAAAATATAGCAAACTGGTTTAAAGAATCATTGCAAATATTCAATTCATTCTACAATCCTCAATGTGTACAACTGCAATTTATTATAAATAAAAACGATTCCTACATACATACCTACATACCTCTTTCTAATATAACTACTAAATTCAATCTGTAATCTGTTGAATCTTCCAAAACTTGAGAGGAAGGTTAAATGAGATCAAGTGTACACGGAATTGATTGTACTCGAACTGGTCAAACAAAAGCTTCTTAGGTAATAATACAATTAATCATTTGATGAAATTCAATTAATTAATTTTGTTTCATATTTTCAGTTACAGGATCAACTCCAGTTAGTACTTTCTGAGGAAAATACTTTAAGTTAAAATAAAAAACTGTGTCATCAAATTCAATATTTTCGTTGCCCTTTCATTTATAGTAATTTTTTAATGATTTCCATAAAGTCTTGGAAAAGTAGAAGGATTGTAGTTCTTTCTTTTTAATACTTTCACCCATTTTTTTCTCATCATTTTATCCTTTGGGAACCCAAACTCATTATATGAAATAACTAACTTATAAACCAATGCTGTTTTTGTTTTTTTGTGCCTTTCCGCACAATTGAAATCAGCACAAGAATGCACCATATTAATATTCAAACATATCTCCAAAACTCTTTCAAAACATACACAAACTAAACTCGATGAAAAAACGAATTGTTCCTACGCGAGCCATCAGGAAAGAAAAAGTTGAAACTCAATGTTGCAAAAACAAGCAGAATGGATCCGATATGACATATATTTTCAATGCCGGATAAACTAATAAATAGGAGTACCCATCTCCATTTTCCGGAGAAAATGAACGATCAATTAAAATTTTATGTAATTATTCATTAATTTTTTTCAAGAATAAAGCCAGGAAACAAATAAATATACAATAATAAGATGGCGCGAATCCACAAATTAAGCATACAAATGGACAATAATATTTGATTTGATACTAATATAGTATAAGTTGTATCTAAATATAATTCTAAATAGAATTAAACGAGCTGTATTTTCGAATGGTTTTCGAAAGCTCATGAACCCTAATAAAATAAATCAATTACGCATTCATGCCACCCACCAAAAAATAAGAAATTCAACGTTACTGGTATATTAGCCATATTGTCATCTAGTCAGCCAACGCCCTCTGTAGTGTATGCGACAATGTGCTCTTTCTAATGTCAGTGGTTTCAAAAAACTTCGTATTTTTGTTAAAATAATTTCAAAATGAATGTTGAGCCTAGTTTTGCTGACTCCCGACAATTTACCAAGAGTCGATTTTGAAATGATCGATGAATTTTACTTGAAAAATTTGCAATACTTGGGTACCGAAATGAAGAATAGAAAATTGAAACGTTAGGTGATATATTTAGTATGTACCTTTTATTGATATGATATTCATTTCAGACTTTGTCTTTTATCGAAGGATGGAAAGTTTTGATTTAATTTTTATTTTATCTCGGCCAAGGAGCAGTATGGTGACTGAAAGGAGAAGCAAAAATATGTACAGTGAAATGTAGAATTACTCCAGAACAAATAACTCCAAAAATAACCTGAAAAAATAGTTTTCAGAATAGACACGAAATATGCAGTAAAATAGCTGCCGAGACCTACCTTTTACAAAAAAAACCTTCTGTAATTATATAATTGCAACAGTTGTATTCACACCGAGTTGACAATGTGGTTGACAATAATAACAAGAAAAATGACGTCTGTCAAATTGGATCATCAGATCTGTGATTGGATATTGAAAACCAATACACTTGGCAACTCCGCTCAAGACACGATCAATTTTATTGGTCAACAGCCACGCGGTCAATTTAAATTCGTGCTTTTCGAATTATTCTTTTTTCTGCAAATACAAAGAGATTTTTTGACCGATTAGGCTTGATTGGCAAACCAGTAGAATTTTTCATAGCATGAAACAAGCCCATTGCCACATTCTCAACCAATTTCTTCGGTAGCAAGTTTGGTGTTACTTTTACAATTTCTTCGTTAGTGCAAAAATCGCTCTGCTTCACTGATTCTCTCCAAGAAATCAATTTCAGTGTTAGAATTCTCCAGGAACCACTTGATCCGGATACAAGGAAAGTCTATAAATTCGAAGAAAGCACAAACAATGGTATTTTGATCCGGTTTCAGTCAGTGACATTCTTTAACTCACGTTTTTCGTAAATAAGCGGATTCTCCGATCTGTCACAATATAAATTCACTGGCGGAATGAAGTGCTTTATTCCAGTGGCGTACATCACTGTTTCTAACAGGTTGTAACGTTACAACATTACTCAATTTATATAGGAATTTAACCAGAAACCGCCAAGATTCATACATTCTGAACGGGAGAAGCAATAAGAATGTTTTTTCTGATTCATCAACCACTCAGGTAGCCTTAAAGGCTCGGGGAGTCATCAGCATATCTTACCCAAATGATCATTATTGTCTGTACCGAATATATCATACAAAAAACAGTTGGGAGGTGAGTAGATGAAGAGGTTCAGTAACATTTTTATATTATTTACTTAGTTACAACTAAGTTACAACTTAGTTACAACTAAGGGAGAAGGAGTTATGTACAGGTCTAGAATATGACGTGAATGACGTTTAAGCATTCTATGTACGTAACTGTCTTACAAATAACTCAAATGTTTATGTATATAAAGCTGCAATAATAAAAGTATCAATAATTGATATTCCATTTTCTGCTTAATTGTTCCGTAGATTAAAATTCGATATTTGATAGTTGTATTCAATTATACAACTAGATATTTACTTGGTTTCATACGAATATTACACCTGAACTAGTGAAACAGGTCTTCAAATATTGTGGGAAATTCCCCTTTTTTAGGAATAGCACCAAGCTATAAGTTTGAAGATCTATTTTCCACGTTTTGTTGAAAAAAAAATCATTTTATGAAAATAACTCATTATCAATATAGATTTTTTGTAAATGTTTTTTTCTGTCGTAGTGAATGCTTATCGGAACCTATTTTTTGTTCTCCGGCTCGACACACCGGAAAAATTCATTTAGATTTCTTTCGTCACAATCTGCCATAATAATTGAAAAACGTCTTTTCATATGTAAAACAGAATATGTGGTTGCATGGACATCTAAATTATTTATTTTCAGATAGACGGACCCATTTCTTGGCCTGCACACACTAGATTTAACGCCTTGCTTATTATTTATTGTGACATCATTATAAAGAAATGAGTACTGTGAAAAAACAAGCTTGGAAAACTACGAAAACTAATCCCGGAAGAGATCGATTATCCTCAAACTTTCTGTCGACAATACAAATTAACAGTTTTAAATCGTGGAAACCATTGAAAACTAATGAAATATGTCATAATAATAACACCACTCTTCACTTTCTTTTGAACTAACGGAGATTCCAAAAACGCCAACTTCTCCCAAAATTATGTGTTATTCAATAACAGAATTATAATGTGAAGAAAGTGGTTATTCATTAATTTCACTTTCATGGTTCGAGCATCTTCACGTTGACAAGGCGTTGTCCTAACATAGACCCAGCTATACTACTGTGTTGCTAAAAAGTGGTAATTCTATGAAGAATTTACTGACAGAAACTTGCATTTATGTGTCTACAGTCTACTAGCGAGCCGTCCCGGCTCCGCACGAATGCAATGCTGAAACTAAATATAAATTCACCCACCGGAACTTTAAGGGCAGTGACGAAAAGATAACTTTGATGAAATGGACAAAATATATCCGTTTCGGCATAGTCTGCTTCTGTAAACAGGTTATTGTCGAAAGGATAAATTCTAGTGACTCTAAAAGCTGAAGTTACGTTACCTAGAGTGGTGATTTTTTTAAACTGCCGAAAATCGAAGTCACTTAGTACTGATTGATAGATTTATAGTACAGCAGGGGCCCAAATGAGAGCCCTGAGGCACTCCAAAACGTACCAAGATCCGTTCTGATTCACAGATTTTTAATTTTGACTACCTGTTATATTTTCTTGTGATAATCGCTCATCCAGTAAGTAAATAAACTGGAAAAACATAACAAAACCAACTTCTATACCAATAGATTATTATTATTGAGATCAAATGCTTTACTACAAACGGGATAGATTCAAAATCAGACGAAGTTTGTATTCTAAACATTCATTATGGAATCAAAGCACATATTATTCACAGTACTTCTACACAATATACTAAACGTAAGGTAAAAATTTTGTATCAAGATGGAGTAGTAGAAAGCCAAAAACTTTCTTTTCCATAAAAATATCAATTGTATATGAAGACATGAACATAGTTATTAGTTTCAACAAGTATTTTAGATCACTGCGGGTAATAGAACGGTAATTGTAAAAAATTTCGCTACTTCTTTCGCCTTGGTTCCAAATTTATTTATCCCCACAGGCTGTTTCGTACATTTGCTATTTTTGTAATTCAAAATAACCGTGTTTCATTTGGGCATGATCAAAGCTTCACATTTTTTTTGTAAATTTAGTAGAATTTTCCTGTGACTGTGAAATTTCTAGGAACCTTGGGTTTAGCATCGGGTAATTTTATTAAAAGGACCGAATAAAGATTTTCCATGTCATCAATTTTTAATTTTCGAAGTTCATCACAACGGCATGCCCCTGTAAGGCCAATAGCTAAAGCAGTCTGAAATCAAAACCAAACATTCACTTTTCGGTAACAATTTCTGTGCTCATTTGAAAATGTTCAATTCATATCTTTATCAGCAAATACTTTTCATCGGGTGCATCTTTTGCATGTTTTGGAGCATATTTTTCAGATTTTCGTTTGAAAAATGCACGTAGTTTTACGTGTATTGATATATCAAACACAGTTTTTAATAATTAAGGTACTCCCCAGCAACGAGTACTGAGACCATAATGTTGATGATTTCAATCTTCTTGAAAACTCTTCAAAATAAACGAACAAGGCATTTTCGTAACAAGAATTTACCTTGGCTTTCATTTTCCAATCCATAAAGTGTCTGTAAGCGATTTCATATTTTTCTCTTAATGTGCTTAGTAGCAAATTATTGCAAGCATCTACTTATTGCTTTCTGAATAATTTCTGGAGGTGTATTTTCCAACTTTAAATCTTGGTATTCCATTATATTCAATATTTAATAAATATGAACTGTTTATACTATAACAATCAAAAATAAAAGTATTTTCGTTGGTTAAGTTGACAGCAATAATCATGCAGTTCTTCGGTTTTGTTGTTATGGAAACGCCGACAATGGGCTACTTGGATATTGCCCGCGAATCTTCGGCGTAGCGTTGTCCACATGGAGAACATGTCATATCAATCTGACATGTAACAATTCATGACTAACTTGGGTTATCGTGATAACAGTGAGAAATTATTTCTCACTGTATTAGCGGATATTTCTCACTGCGTGAGAAATCTTTCGTTTTGAACGTATGATGGGAGAAGTGGCACATTGTATAGCATCCGTAGAAAAAAAACTAATTCGCTTTAACTTGCGGACCGCCATATTGGAAATAGAATGACTCATTTGTTTTTGAAAGGCAATACACCTAGACTAATCAAAGATGAGTTGGATTCTGTGTATGTAGACTCTGCACCATCATTTATCACAGTGAAATTTTGGGCAGCTGAATTTAAACACGGCCGTAAGAGCTTGGGAGGCGATGAACGTACGTGGTGTCCAAAAACTGCAACTACCAACGAAAAAATCGGCAAAGTTCACCAAATGGTTCGAGAAAACTGTCCGCGCTTTGGGTGCCGCGTTTGCTCACGTCAGACCAAAAACCTGTTCGAACGAACATGTCCAACGGTATATTGGCGGAGTTCAGGCGCAATAAATGTGAATTTTGTTTTGGCGACGATTAATTACTGTAGATGAAACTTGGATAAACCATTATACACCCACAACAAAATACAGTCCAAACAGTGGACTACAGAGGGGGAACCGGCTCCAAAAAAAAGCAAAAACTGTTTTTTCGGCAGGGAAATTGATGACGACTGTTTTTGGAATAGTCATGGAGTTATTTTGGTCGATTATCTTCAAAAAGAAAAAACCATTCTAAGGGCATACTACCGCTCAAGCTGACAGCAGAATTTACGGAAAAAGAGAATTATGTTTCGCCAAGACAACGCACTGTCTCAAATCTCAGCAAATGCCATGGCGAAAAATTTACGGACTAAGGTTTCAACTGCTTGACAATCCGCCTTACTCATCAGATCTAGCCCCAAGCGACTTTTTTTGTTCTCTCATCTGAAAATTGCTCTCGGAGAACAGAGATTTTCGTCAAATTAAAAGGAGAAGAGAAGAGTAGTTTATTGTGTAAGTTTGAAAATGTCCATGTAGGACGAAACTGCAGTAACGTTAGTTACAATTAAAAGTGGTATAAAACATAGAAATTTTCATTTTTCTTTTCATGAAAATTAAGAGGCATTCACCTTCGTGAACAATAATTTGGCACAGAGAAACGCCTAATATGAGAACTGGAAATGTCGCTTCCTAGGAGGTTCTAGAACAATGCAGAATATTCCAGAGTATTCGAAAGCATTTCAAAATGTAGTAATGAAAAAATTTAGTAATGAAAAAATGTTTCGGTAAGATAGATCGGTTAAAGACAAAGTAAAACCTTTACCGTTTCAAATAATATCCAAATTTAATAATTTTAAAATATACGTATTTTCATGTTATAATTAGCATTGATTGGGAGTATATAGCTCGATGAGAAAAAATCGCCGTGAGCAAATTGAACAAATCTTACATTTTTATTTATTGATCTCTTAAAAATTCATAAAATCAGAAAGATTCATAACAAATACTAAATTCAGATATTCCTTTCACTTTTGATGGATAAAAATTCCCCATAATGGAAAATGTTCCTCCTGACGAAAATGAGGTAGTTTTCATAAAAGAGCTATAAAACAATGAATTTTTAACTTATCATTTCAACCTTTTTCTTTAAAAAATTATTTAAATACTTTAAAAAAAGGAACGAAATAATGCATTCAACATTTCGTTTCTATTTCACCATTTGGCAACATCGGTTATAGCTAATAAAGGACAATGAATCTGTTACCTGTATGAGACAAACAAAAATGACATATTTCAGAAGCATGATGTTCTGTTTACTTATGTTCCGAGACATTCTGTGACATTTTGTGCACCTAACCTATCTCCCCCTATATAAATAAACAACAAAACAACTGTTGTTTATGGGGCTTGTGGAGGTGGTATTGAACTATAATTTATATTTTGCCTTAATTGTTGATTTATAAAGATGATTTTCCTTGTTTGAAGTAGAATATCTAGGTACGTATAAACTATTTCAACTTGATATAGGAGCTGTTGCCAATATGTGAATTAGAAACAAATCCCTTTAAAAATTAAAACCCCACATTTGAAACATCAATTTGAATAATTTATGAAGTGATTTTGAGAAACTCATGAATTAAACTCAACTTTATTTTGTTCAAACTTGCATTTTCTGTTATAACCCAAATTGAGGAACATTCCCTATTGAGAAATTAAAAAAAAGACATTTTAAGAGTAGGAAGTTTACAAAAAAGTCCCACCTCTTGGAACTGTCAAATATTTATAATTTTAATTCAACACAGAAAATAGGCCACCGCATCTAAAACGAGTTCGTCACAAAACATTTTTGTTCGAGTATTACATATTAATTGGAAAATTTTTGAAAATTAGGGTATATTGTGAATTCTATAAAAAATCGATTCTCGTTGGAAAATAAAACTTGAAGTGAAATATTGAAAAAGCTAGATAATAATTTACTCAGAATATTTTACTTGACTTGCGTTTTCATTGAAGACCACGAATAACGTTTACATAATAAGATCACGTAATAAAAGTTTGAAAAAAGTGGCCTTCATTGAAGACCACAAAAAACGTTTAAATAATTTTCATGGAGCTCTTTTTATCAGTGTATATATATAATGAGATCACGTAATAAAAGTTTGAAAAAGTTACTAGTTTGTTTATTATAATTTGTTTATAGTAAAAAAATTAATAATCGACGTATTGTTATATTTTTTATAATTATTATCATATTCCCGTTTTTGTATTGAATAAACGCATTTGGTAAGTTGAACAAAAATTGTTTAGCGCCATTTGGTTAGAAATTGTTTATAAACGAATTGACTATATTAGTATTTGAAGAAAATGTATAATTTGCATGTCTTCATATTATAATGTTTTTTGAAAAACATTCTCAACAAAAATTTGCAATTGTTCATAATCATTTTTCTATATTTCCTATGGTTAAATAATTAGTCAAAAAATGTTTTCTATTTTTAAAATCAAAATTGACATTCCCCTACAAATGAACTAAATATCATTAATAATTTTATTGCTCATTAACTAAACAATTTGTTATACACAAATTCTCAACCGCGATATATATTTTTTAAACTGCTTAAAATTTCAAAAACAATCATACATTTCAAACTTTCGATGATTTTTTTTATTATTTATTGATCCTTAATAAGTTACTTGTTACAAAAATTGCATGAACTACTAGATTTGTAAACTAAAAAATTATTTCAACATCAAAATATAGGGGCTTTACAGTATACAATTGTTTATCTTTTTAATATTGAGAAGTGTAATATCGATTATAAATTTTTCATGATCTGTTCAGCGAATAGATGGGGTAATAATGAAAAAAAGTGATAAGCA
>WOGP01004120.1:0-14369 GCA_015342065.1 Leptinotarsa undecemlineata | reverse complement strand
CTCTACTCAGTTTGTATTTCAAACATTTGTTGTGGAATAAAAATCAGATATCATTCACATGAGTTCTACTTTAAATGAATGCTAACAAATTGCACTTTATTTAAAGTATTATTCATTTAAATTTAATACTGCAATTAATACTAGTGTGATCGAGAACCGAGAAAATTTGAAGCATTTGGTTTTAAGATTGATTGTACTTCAAATTCTTCTTCGGTTTTTTCCAGTATGGAGATTAGACTCCTTCCATTTTGACCTGCCACAATAATTAGTTTTCGTCTATTTGTAACTGTTACATTTTTATTAAATGACAATTTTGCTATGCGAGTATTTTTTACATGAATATTGCTCTCCGTTTCTTTTACCAACTCGCCAGCATCTCCACTACTGCTTTCGGACGTCATTGTAGACTGGTATTTTGTATTTATTATCGTTTGGGTGCCTTGGGTTTTGTGTATCTTTCAAAAACCCATTCAGTTCACGAACCTGCTTTTTGAGTTCATTAATAATTTTTTGTTGTTCGTCAGATTGCTTGGTGAGTTTTTCTTCCATTTCTAGTGCTTCATGCATCAGGACCTCTTTCTTTGATTTCAATTTATCAATGAAACTTCTTTCCAAGTTGTTTCATCAGTAAGGTCACTGATTGTTTTTTCCAACAGCTCCATGTGTTCAACTTTTCCGAATTGTTCCTTGTCTGCCATACAACATATTATTTTGTTGTTGCCCAACAGGTGAATTTTATTATTCATTTTACTAAGGAAACTTTCATGAATGACACTGAGACACTGTGTGCACACATAATACATAACACATAATCGTTTTACAGCATTTAAATCCTTTTACTGGGGAGCTCATATTTATACGTCTTACTTTCACGATGAACTTTTTATCTGAGAGCTCTCAAAAATGCTCTTCAATGGTACCCTACATTCGATGTAGTAGTTTTAATAAAATAAACACTGTTTATTTGAATCAAAATTTCATTTTCTAATAATAATAATGAGAAATGTTCAAAATAATTTCGAGATAATAAGAGCTGGAAATAGCTCGGCATTTAGTCAGATTAAGTCTTGAAAACAACATATTTTAGGTGGCTTCAGGGAAATAAATCAAGAGGAGATAGGTCCAGCGATCTAGGAGGCCATTCAATCGGACCTATCATTTCAGTCTATTATACGTTTAAAATATGTTAAAATATGTTTGTTACGTTAACTAGCTGTCGCATTCCTACGAACGACAACCCGCAGAAGTCGAAACTTGTGCGAACTAAGGACATCAATTGTTCAGTCTGCGGCTTGAACCACAGACACACATCGGTCGACTGAGAGAGTGAACGAAGCACCCACGTCGAACCGCGCGGCTACCGATCTACTATATTAGCATAATTATTACCAAACCATTGTCTAACTGGAACTGCATAATGAGAAAGTGTTCCATTCTTTTGAAATTGTAACATATTTGTTTTTAGTTAAATTGCCGCATATGTCCCTCGGATTCTCTGATTCATGAATTATCCGAGGTTTGATTGATATTTCAAGCATGTAATGTGATGTATTGTAATGTTTATTTACCAAATACAAATAAAAGTTATACATATTTCTCACATATAATATACATATGACATATGAATGAATGAACAGGGTAATCACTGAAGCTGAATTCGGTACAGCTTGTGCGTGAATATGTGTGGAATTTTCTCTATATACAAACATATATATTTGCAGATGTTGACGTAATGTGTGAAGAAATAACTTGGGAGGTAAATAGACTTAGTGGAAAAGTAGAAGTTGAACGTATCTAAGTAAAATATTGCCATAAAATATTATGAAAGTTAAATGGAAATATAATGTACATATTACACAATAACATAATATAAAATTACGAGTAACGTTAAGTATTTTGTAAAAATATCATATAATAATTACTAGTGAAATACAAACTTCAGAAAATGTTAATATAGAATATAAACGCTGATAAAATCGTTACTATAAGAATGTAAATGTAGAAGTTGAAAGAATATAAGATAAGATATCGACATAAAGTATCGAAAAAGTTATATGGAAATAAAATCTGCATATTACATAATAACATATAAAAATATGAGTAAGGATAATTATAAATGTAGAGAAGCACTTTAACAAAATATCACATAATAATAACTAGTGAAATACAAAGTTAAGAAACTGTTTAGCTAATTCAGTACTTGAGAGTGATTTCTTGTAATGTATTGTTAACTATATCGTGTAATATAATATATCGTTCCGTATCTCGTAATCATTTATTTATATGTGTTTTGAATGATTTGAAGTTTTTGATGGATTTCAAGTGACCTGGTAGAATGTTATATAACTTTGGAGTCAAAAATACAATACTACGTTGCCTCACGCTTTTTTCACATTTTGGCCCTGAAAGTTTTTTTCTCTGCTTCGTGTACAATGACCATGTTTGATGGGAACAACTGTTATTGTTTTATTGCATATAATTCTAATCATCCATTTTTGTAAAGTGACAATATTATTTGGGTGACAATCATTTATACCTCCCCACCTAATATCCCATATGAAAGTTGAGAGTGTAACAGAGAAAAATAAACGGTGAGCATATATTTCGCCGTTTGAATTTCCTTCTCTGAATAATGGACCAATGATTGCATTTCCCAATATACCAGCCCAAACATTATTTTTTTCGGGGTATTGCGTTTGCACTTCTCTAAATAGTCGTGAGTTCTCGTCACAACAGTGAAGAAAATTTCGTTTATTTGCGAGCCCATTTAAATAAAAAGTCCACTTGCCACTAAAACAAATATTTATAACAATCCAAGGTTCTGTGATGATTCTAGCTGTCATAATTTCACAAAATTCAATTCTTTTGTCGGGATCATCGTCACTGAGTTCTTGAAGGATTTGCATTTTATACGGATGACATTTTTTTAATTCAAGTACTTCTTTCATAGATTCGCCAGATAATCCGTTTGCTGTAGCTGTCGATGAAGTATGATTCATACGAGTACTTTAATTGGCGTAGCTTCGTCCAGTAATTTTGGTTGATCCCTTTTTTATTTGTGGCAGTACCAGTTTCTTGAAATTTTGCTACTTGTTGGCGAATGTACACGTGACTTACATTTCTCTTCCGGTGGTTAAATACTTGAGTTGTTCTTAATAAACATAGATTATTTTCACACTTTCAGCATTATTGAACAGCATTATTATAGATACAAATTTCTCGTGTACAACGTATTGAAATCAAAATTTAAACTCCTTTTTTGTTACTTACACTTATCAACTGACTAAAATTTCAGGTACAAATGAACAAAAATTGTACAGGTGTAAAATGTTTGAAAGATTCAATACTGATGCAAAAAAGGTAATGATAATGTTCCAAAAATTTCCCAAATTGATAAAAAAAAATTAAATTTGAATTAGGTTTGCTATTTGGTTGCTCAGACATAGCCATTGTGAGTTTTCAAATTGTCACCCTGTATGTAGCAGTGTGAAGTTTATTTGAACGGGAAAAGACCACAAATATTGAGATAATACATGTAACTCCTTGGTTGTATGAATTTTTCTCATGGATTTCAGTTATTTGAAATGTGATTATAGTGATTTTTTCAGATTATATAGTCAACCGACCAACATTTACCGCAAACGAGAGTCAAGTGCTTCAGAAACCACAACAACTACACTTGTGACAGTTAATGGAGGTGGTAAAAGAACTTCGAACGGAACTCCCATGTCAAGAAGTCCCTATCTACATCTTCCAAGACCAAGCTACGGTGGTACTGTTTGAAAATATTCAGAAACGGCGGACGAATTCGGCCAGTCGACCAGTCGGATCACAAGGAAACTCAATTTTCATCTATTTACAAGCATCATTGGAACGTGTTCGATTATACAGTGAGTGTTCGTAATTATGAACACTGAAAAAACCAAGGAATCCCATCTTCTATTATCTTCTATTGTGTTTCAGTTCAAATATTCATTCAAAGTTGATACTGAGTCTGATGTTTAACTGAATGTAGGAAAATCGTTGATCAAATTATAGTTTGAGAGTTTAAAATGATTTTGGGAGCAAAATATACTATCTTAGACTATATATGGTTTTAATTTGACAAAAGGTTTTCAACAAACCAAGGACCTTGTTTATTTATTACACATATTTAATAATTACAGTACTGATTTCGAAAGCTAGATATTCAAATAATTTCTACAGGTTATTCAATAAAATGTTCTGTAACTGGTATCCATACCAAAACTTCAAAATGATGTATTCAATTTATTGCATATTCAAGGAAAAAATCAACAAACAAATATTTATTTTCATATTTACAACACAAAATGATTTGTAAATCTAATCCCTTACTCTGGTTTCCACAACAAAACCTCAAGATGATGTATTCAATATATTGCATAATTCAAAAAAAATATCAACAAACAGTTATTTATTTTCTTATTTTCGACATAAAATGATTTGTTGATCGAATCCCCAACTAATGAAAGCACTGAATTTTTTTTTATATTTCATTGGTTAATCCATTTCATTGTCCTATCATTCATCAGAAATAAATTTCATCCTAGCTTGATGAAATTTAATTCATACCTCATGCAGGAACACAATTACTTCAGCAAAATCGTCAAGATGATCGCCAGTGTGAAAGTGTATGTTGCGTTTGCATATCTGTCAATCATATTCATATTTAGAAAAATGGTATGATATGATAATCAAAATTTCTTGTGAAATAAAATCGTGAAAGGTTAAATGAACTACTTTCATGTGATATATCTACTCTTTCAAATGTATCGAAAACACTGAACTTTCATTAAAAATATTCTTCAAAACTCATTGTTTGTTTTATTATATTCAGAATCAATCGAGATACAATTTGAAGACTATTATACAAAATGTGGAAACAGCTTCAATATATCAGCATGCACGTATTAGTATATCCTGTTCAACTAAATGATTTACCGTTGTTGCCAAAACCAGAACGTCATTTTTTTATCGATTTTTTAATGGAATTTAGAGGTTCGGGTGAGAATCGGTGTTTCTTAGCACACAACATTGATTTACCCTCCACATGTAATCAAAAACTCTCATCTTCAAACTCTCTACTTTATCAGCGCTCTGAATACGTTACAATACTATACGTATCAATAGAAATCTTGAAAAATTTGTGGAATGTTCTGTTGACCATCGGTTACATAATAGGAGACACCTTACAACAAACCTAATCTACTTCTATGAATACGAGTATACCAGTAAATATTATTACGTGGGGTAGCAACCTCTTTTCAATTCCATAACGAAAAGAATACAAATTGAATCATCTGTATATGAGTTCTTACTGTATTGAATATTTTCGTCCTTTCTTCATAAGTTTTTCACTTCTTGTATGATTGAGGATGGTATAAGTTATGTCCAAAGTAATTGGGTCTATTCGACCCTCCACCGCAACCCGCAAGGGTTTATTGTGGATTGCACCTATTCACACTCGACCAAATAAACCCATTCTTGATGAAGCTAATTAGTTTGTATGGTAAGTGGTCTTTAAAGTCAGATGATAAGAGTACGGCTCTGCCAAACTCTAAAAACCTGGTTCTGTACCCAGCGGGGCAGGCACAAAGTACATGCTCTACTGTTTCATCGTTAATGAGGTAGTTGGATAGTCAAGGTGCAAGATTCTCACCTTGATACCTGCTACAACCTTCCCATATGAGGATTTTTGCACGTCAGCTACACATGAAGATGCCTTTGGTTTCATTCGTGAAGCGCTTTTTCGCCTCTGGTTTTGGTGAACCATCACTTGCTACGACGAGAGGGCGCCCGGTATCTTGAAGGTTCCGTAGTGACAGCTGATGAGCTCAGTGTCATTCATCCTCTCGGCAGGAATACACACACCTTAGGATAAAGCCATCGTTGATATGCCATTCAGTTAGGAAATAACAGAACCACAAGTGATTATGTCATTTTCATATCCAGTAGGGCTACGTGGAAGCCGGCATCCGATGGTGAGAGATGAACAAGGACAGTCAAACCGTAGCCAAAAACTAATCTCTCAAAAATTCATTATTCTAATTCGTGGTAGTCTCTTGATACAGCAGGAGGCAATGACATCCCCACTTCAAAAAATTTTCGTCTGTGCCATCAATAGAATGAGAAACTAATTTTTACAGTTTATTGTATGATTTTCATGATTTTATTGTATAATTTGATAGTGAAAATCAAATAACAAAGTGTATCAATCAGTTTCAATATGGAATTGCATTGTGAAGTTAATCCTTTCATGAGAAAGAAAAAGAGATGATATTCTGTTGTATGGTAGAAGTATTTCTGTTGGATTTCTTCTTGCCAAAAATGAATGTTCTACCTTCCAATTCATCAGAACTCAGCCAAAAAATCACTTAAACCTTGGAAATATCCAAAAAATATTTTAATTTTGGTATTGATGAATGATGTTGTCCATTGCCAAGAAGGGGTCGATAGAGTTGAAGTACTGTCGGAATCTATTCAGATAGTAAGGAATTTTGAATTGAATTTGTAATAAAAAAGAAAGTTATTACTCAAAAGTTTTACTTAAATGAATATAAAAAGTGAATAAATACCGCTGAAATGAGATATTTCATAACTGTTCATTTTTGAAGCAGTATCAGAACAGGGGATGATCTAATATTCGCTTTGTCTCCCGGAAGAAGCTGTGATTATTTCAACTCTAATGAAAAATGTTCATTTGCCCTAGAGAACCTGAAGAGATCCCTTTACCGTCGAATAATAACCTATAATTCACTAATTCTTCCTCACTGTCAAGTGAGGTTAGTCCAAGGACGAAGCCATTCAGTATTCTCTTCCGAAAACACTTCTCCAACACCAGAATACAAATACTGTCCCTCGAAGCGCAGTCTGATAACTATCCCTTAAAGATGTTAACTCAGCGAAACGCAAGTCGAAAACGCACATATTAATGCATTTGTTTTAATTCAACAAGATTGAATTTGGCATGTTCATTATCGTAATATGATCGTTGAATTGTAGAATTTGGAACGTATGGCATGAAATGAATCTACTGAATCACTATTTTCTCACCAGAACAAAACTACTGCCTCTCGACACGCGTTTCGTTAAACTAGTTGGTATCATCACGAGATATAAAACTGATTCTTACATATCATTTACTATGTAGGAATCATTCGTTTTGGATCAATTTTCCGCCACTACTACCCCAGAGAGTTGTTGGTTCACAGTTGGATCAAAAACACCTTCCGATTCTGGTGCAGGTGTTTTCAGTCGCGAACCAGAATCTGTCATTGGCATCACTTTAGACTTTGAAAAACAAAGATTAAACGCCTGGATCGCAAGAAGTTTTATGGACTTCTGGCAGAATCTTCCGGGATTGGCTCACTTCAAGGCGTTTATTCATCCTTCGAAGCTTGATAACAATCAGTTATTGGACTACAGTAGACATAAACTATGATGTCTAACAGTCCTTCTTACAGGTCACTGTCATTTGAATCATCATATGCAAAGGCTCGAACTGTCGGAAGACGGTGTGTGTCGCCTCTGTTTGTAAAATGATGGAACAGCAGAGCACATACTTTGTAACTGCCTCGATGGGGACTGAATTAGGTCCGGCAGAGCTACATTTTTACCATCTGACCTGAAAGACCACTCATCATACAAACTAATCGGCTTCCTTTAAGAAGCTTGTTTTATTTGATCGAGTGTGAATAGGTGTGATTTACAATAAACCCTTGCGGGTTGCGGTGGAGAGTCGAATAGATCCGCCCACTTTGAACCTGACCGAACCTAACTTCTACCTCTCAATAATATATCAGATCTTCGAAAATGTGTGTATTAATATTTTTGGTATTCAATACTACTAGTAATAAAACAAAGAAGTTGGGGTGCATATGCGACTTTCAAAAGGAAAATATGGAAAATCATGGACGTTTTCGAAAATGGGATTTCCCAACATTCCAGCAGGAAAAACACTCATGACACACTTACCCAAAAATGTCAGTTAAAATGGGGGTCGAAGATTCTACCACAAATTTATGATGTATCTATGGAAAAAAGACAGAGACAATTATCTCGAAAATCCCGAAAATATGGAACTCAGGCAGTGACAAAATGAGAAATTCTTGAAATCTCCAATAACAACACATTCTGGATATTATGGCAGCAATTGTTGTCCTCCAAAATATCTTAAAAAGTATTCAAAATATTTCTGGAGGAAATTAAACTTTTTAATTTTGACCAGGTTTCTCAAGAAAATCCTCATATAATATGTGTCCTCTTGTTCTGAATTGTGGGACAGTGAATGCCCTCTAGGTTGTTTATATCAAAATGATGGAAAGCTCATATAAATCAATAAGCCAGTTAGTCGAATATGTTTCCATCTACCGTTGGTTAGATAGAGTTATTCCACTTGAATGCCCTCGATTAGAATCATATTCGCAAACTGTAGAATAGTTAGGAATCTGTTATAATTTCTGTTCGTTATTTTCACAATACATAGAGGGAAAACAATATAATACGTCTGAAAGTGTTTCATGGCAATTTCAAAATGTCTTTAAATAATTGAAAACTCATTGAGTTGAACTATTATTTCTTTTCCACTTTTCAGTTTAGCTTGCAATTTCAAGCTCATTTGCTTTATTTTGTCCTTGTGTAGTTGGGGTCAAATTTAGTAATTGTTGACAGATTGATCTGACATTTGGTACACACATTCAGTTTTGATGACAATACAGTTTAATAAACTCTGTATAAATGTGAATCCAAGATGGCCGAGCTACAAAATGACGGATTACATATAACTAGTAGTAAAATATGCAAAAGATGCAAATCCAATATAATCTATACAAAGAATATGGATTTCCCACCCAAATCAAGATTTTGTGGAGTAAATGGTTAAAACGTGCTGAGAACTGCGTGGCATTAGAAATTGTTGTATATAATTGTTGTATATAATGCCTTGCCTCTCTGTTAGACCTCTGGAGGGGTTGACCGTTATGGAAACAACATGGAAAATAATAAAGAATTTATAACGAACATTTATAATGTGAGTATTCATTAAGTAACTATGATAGTAAAAAACACTCTGAAGTTGAGAAAAATCCCAATATTTTTTTTTCATATTTTTGGAAACAATCTTTTTTTTATTTACTTACAATACACACCTTGATTCCAAAGTTAAATTAAAAACAGTATTCAATAAATAATTTAATTGTGTCTTACTACATTCAGTGTTCAATTGTGTCTTACATTATTTGGGAAAGCTTCACGAGTTTTTATTTTTGAAAGTAAATGCTTGAAAAACAATTTTCAACTTACCCGTTCAATCTAAGATGATGTAGAACACTAAAACTTTCTTTTAATATAAACTATTCTTGTATCACAAGATACAAAATCTATGACTATGAAATAAACTGAAAATGCTTCAGATTAAATAGTTACGACAGGTAAGAAAAATATAGGTATAAAAAGAAAATTTGCCTGAAAAAAGTGTGTGTTTGTGTGTGCACGGTGCAGCATTTAGTACAACGGCGCGACGGAGGCGGTACGAAGTTCCCCAGAGAATATAAGTAGCTAGGTACCTATGTGATTAAAAAAGCTGGAGCTCTCACGGGAATTTTAAAAACACAACGTCCCTGTTTTTTATTATTATCTCTTTTCCACTTTTTAGATTAGCTTGCTATTTCAAGCCTTTTTGCTTGAATATAAAATATATACGCTTGCAGAAAGAATGGTTGCCTCACTTGCTTTCACACAAAGACTTGTGAGGAAATTATTTAATCCTGTCGATCCTGATCAGAATAATGATATAAACATATGAAATGATTGTCACCGATTCTTGATAAGTGAACAAGGTTTGAAATACATCTGTTCGTTTGAAGTTAGTCAAAATCGGGTCTAAAGGAGTCGGTTACGAACAAACACACAAGTGAAAATAATAAATGCGTGTTAAAAAAACCTTCAAAATCTGTGTTGTTCTTATGTTCGTGGAATTTTATACATATGCCGTGATTGAAAAATCTGTTAGAGGGGAATTATAGTAGCAGTAGGTAGGTAGGTCTGAAGTGAGTGGGTCTATACGACCCTCCACCGCAATCCACAAGGGTTTATTGTGGCTACACTTATTCACACATGTCCAAATAAACCCAGCTTCCTAACGAAGCCGATTAGTTTGTATGGTGATTGGTCTTTAAAGTCAGATGGTGGGAGTACGGATCTGCTGAACTCAAAGAACCTAATTCGATCCCCAGCGGTGCAAGCACATATAGTATATGTTTTGCTGTTTCATCATTTTCCAGACAGAGGCGACACATACTATTTTCCGACATTATAGTCTTTGCAAATGATGATTCAAATGACAGTGACCTGTAAGAAGTCCTGTTAGACATTGTAGTACATTCCTACTCTAGTCCAACAACTCTTTGGAATCAAACTTCGAAGAGTGCCACTCGACTGTCCGAGAATATTTTTATTGAATTGTCCGCTGACGGTGTGATACTGATGGCTCCACTGATAGCCAGACAAGCCTATCTCTGTAAGCCAGAGAGTTTCGCTTGGCAATTTTCTGTAAAGACTTCGGCCACCAACCAATTGCACCATAAGTGATCACTGGTCTGACAATGATCACAAAAATCCAATGGATTTGTTTGGGACCTAAACCCCAAGTTTTACCACAATTCCTTCAACAGCACGTGAATATTAGAATACACTTTTTTGACGAATGAATTTTACCGGTGATATCCATTATAATTTTCATATTTTTTCAGATTCTGGAAAGTGAAAATACCCAAAAAAATTCGATAAAAAACTGCTCTATTCTATTATTTTATCTGTCTTAATTTCGTTTCAAGTTAATGTCTTATTGATGTGAACCTTGGTGTAATTATGAAATCAACTCGTATTTCCAATTTTACTTATAATCCAACTGTATTAAACATTACTTTCCATCCAGAAGATTCATACCCAAATGTTCAAATGCATTGAAAATCATTGAAAAAGTCGTAAACCACCATAACCTCAAATATTAGGAAGGCTTCAAAATCTTGAGCGATCATCAATATGGCTTTCGGAAAGATCAACAGGCGACCTTCTATCATATGTCACCCATATTTGGAAAAACGCAATCAAGAATCATGAAGAATCAAGAGCTGTTGCGCTTGATATTTCTAGGGCCTTAGACTGTTTGTGGCATGAAGGTTTGATAGTCAAACTTAGATGCTATGGCTTGTCGGATCATTTATGTGTATGGCTCTTCAACTTCCTGAAATAACGTTCCTTGCAAGTGGCCGTCGATGGATTTCTCTCGAATACTTTCACCGTCAACGCTGGTGTTCCCCAGAAATTCATATTATCTCTAATCTCATTTTATTTTATATCAACGATCAAGAGTTTATTGTGGCTCACACCTATTCACACTCGTCCAAATAAACACAGCTTCTCAACGAAGCCGATAAGTTTGTATGGTGATTGGTCCTTCAGGTCAGATGGTGAGGGTACGGATCTGCCGAACTCAAGGAACCTGATTTGGTCCCTAGCGGGGCAGGCACAAAGTATATGCTCTGCTGTTCGAGAATATTTTTATTGACTTCAGCGTGAGGTTGGATTCACCCAGTTTCCCGCACACAATTCAATAACGTAAATTTCCGCTTGAAATACAGTCGAATGAGTTCCTAGGCAGGTAGATAACTATGTCCTGGGTCTGCGACTGAAAACATCTTCACCAGAACCGGTAGGTGTTTTTGATCCATCTGTGAATCAACAACTATCTGCTCTTAATATTTCCTTCTCCCGGAGGACCCAGTCCTCTATACTCGAGAATAGTACTTTATAAGACAGTTGGAAGCATAAAGTCGGAGGTCAATTCAAGAATACTGTGACTTCAATTGTCAACCATCAGCCTGTTGCCATCTGCATTGAATTGATTTGTGCAATTGGCAATGTTCACGAGTCTGTATGCTCGAATGATTTGAAAATCATGTAGAAAGTCGTAAACCACCATAACCTCAAATATTTGGAAAGCTTCAACATCTTGAGAGATCGTCAATATGGCTTTCGGAAAGATTAACACCTTATATCGTATGTCACCCATATTTGGAATAATGCAATCAAGAATCATGGAGAATCAAGAGTCGTTACGCTCGTATTTCTATGGCATTTGATTAAGTATGGCATGAAGGTTTGTTGTATTGTAAGTTTGCAAGTATTGTAAGGTAAACACTTGCTGAGAACCGCGTGGCATTAAAAATGGTATGTCGTTAACATTTTCCCCTCAAGACTCAGGCACATTTTGTATATAATGCCTTGCCCCTCTGTTACACCTCTGAGGGGATTGACCCTTATGGAAACAACATGGTAAATAATAATGAAACCATGATGAATACAAATAAAAAGAGTAAAAGAATGTTAAACGGGTCAATTGAATAATATAATAATAATGATGTAGATAAATATATCAGTCTTCTATCAAAATATATATTTTATGAACGTTCACTTCACAAACTGACAAAATTTGAATTATGACACAGGCATTTATGACATTCGGAATTTTAGCTGTGATATATGATTCACAAATAACTTGCATTATAAATAAAATTGCACAACTGCAAACGCACTCAACTGGAATGAAAAGAAAAAATGACAAGATATCAAAATCTTGTCTTTGAGAGTTACAGTCTCAATAAATGTTGGGAACTACATATGAGGTTGCCGAACAATATGTAAATAGAAAGCAAGCCTATCACCGCATTCTTTGCCACACATATTGCACTTAAATGGATTACTGAAGCCATGGTAACCCATATGGATGATATACATTGTTGGATCTCCAAAGGTGAGGTCGCAAAACTGACAACTGCTTTGGTTACCATCATTGGTTCCTGTCTCAGGATTCCTTCCTAGTACTACTTCTACATTTTCGACCATAGTGGTGAAACATTCATCATCATCTTCTTCATCCCTCGAAGATTCATCATTTGACAGCGTCTCGACCTTGAAGGACATATTCAGATCCGAAACTTCATTTTCGGTTACTCGTGAAGCGTGGGGTTCAGCCTGGATTGTGATTTGCGAAGTGCTTGGCTCAGAAACTGCTTCTGGCAGCAGATCTTGAACTGAAGGAGTGGCATAAGGCATCAATGGGTTGAAAGGAAAAGGTATTATTGGCTCAGGATTCGAATTAGTAGGTTCAGTAAATTTCTGAATTTGAGGTTTCAACTTAGGTCCTCGTCTGGTACCATAAACATCAATAACCTGCAAAGGATTTAGGCTACCGTCTGCATTCAGAACCATTGCTGGGCTATGTTTGAGCTTACGCAAATGAAGTTTGAGCAAGTGGCAGTACTTAGTAACATAATCGCAGTGTGCACAACGAAATTGGTAGATGTTGGAATGCGATTTTTTATGAGAGTTCAGCATCGATTTATTGATGCAGCTATAGTCGCATTGTGAACACTTATAGGGCTTGGAACCATCATGGTTCCGCACATGATAGTCCAGGTGGTGCTTGTGCTCTGTAACAAACGGACATTTGGGACATGTGAGGATCATGTCTTTATTCATATGTGTTTTGATGTGTTTCCAGATATCCAATTTGGTTATGGCAACAAAAGTGCAATTCTTGCATTTATGGGTTTTAACTTTACCATGAGAGTTTTTTTGGGAGATCCCCAATCCTTTGTCATAGTTTTCTATTTCATTGTCGTATTTTTCCGTCTTGAACTTATCTTCGCCGGCAGGACATTCGCTTGGGTTTGGAGACAAATTGTCCATTGTCATTTGTACTGATGGTAAAGAATTATCTTCCTCAGTTTTGGGTGATGTCATCGAATCTGAACTTGGCGATGGCGGGCTATCCTGATGCTGAGGAAATTGGTCCCGACTGATCGTAGGGTTGGAGTAGTACGCCGTAGTGGACATTGACGTGGTCGATTGACTTGTAGTCGCTGCTGAGAAACACAGGCCCCCACTTCTATCGATTCCCGTTGAAGATGAAACTCCGAAATCATTTCTTGTACCTTGCTCCATCGGTGTTTGATTCTGCAAGCGAATTAAAAGAATAGAGTTATATAGTAATATGAAAAGTAAAGTTGCGTGATGCTAACCATTTTCGATTTTCAACACTAATAAATTAGACTATCAAACATTTGAATTGAAAGTACACTAGAAATAATTAAAAGAGCTTTTAACGATATTTACAAAAAAGAAAACCTTGACTATAATCTTTTCTTCAATTACTTACTTATTCCATACAATACACACCTTCTTCCCTAAGTTCAACAAAAAACCGTGTTCAATAAATAACCATCATCATCCAAGAAGTTGATGGTCCCCAGAAATTTGTAGAGGCATTTCAAAAGGGATTCGAAAAT
>WOGP01004119.1:0-10732 GCA_015342065.1 Leptinotarsa undecemlineata | reverse complement strand
GAGAAAAGTGTCTTCTGTATAATTCAGTGTTCATATAGAAGTATTTGTTTCGAAACAATTTTTTTCTTTCGTGTAATTCAATGTTTATATGAGAGTAGCTGTTTCAGGAGGACTTTCTTTCAGTTTGTGTCTGAAAGTTACTTTTTTGCATGATCTACACATCCACGTATAGAGTTATCTATTTTCAAATTGATTACTTCCTTCCTTTCTTTGGAAGATTCCCTTATCCTTTATTTGTATCAAGTTGGAGTAGTAGAAAGCCAAAAACTTTCTTTCCCGAAAACTAATCACTCCTAAAAATATAACCTCTTCAATTCAAATAAACATGAGCTTATACAACATATTATGTACATAAATATAATTGGGTGTAACCAAAATACAAAAATCTACATAGTTATTTTACGAAAAATTAAGTGAAATAAAGAAAAAAGAAATACAACACTAGGTAGGTAGCTAGCATTGTTAAGTGCAAATTACCGAATTAGGTCAGTCACATCTAAATTAAAACAAATATCTTCCTCGATACTTATTATAGCTAAATTTGTAAGCCTGGATTCTCATGGTAGACCTTAGGTAGTTTTTTATTAATTTAAGTTTTCAAAATGATCGCTCACCATGAGCTACAGTGACGGCATAGTTAAAAATATTCTAAGCGCAACAAATAAATTAGGAAATATCCTTTTTAATTCGTTAGCAACGAGCTAACACTTCTTTGGCCTACATATTATTTTTATTAATGATGTAAATAGACAATATATCAATCTCATTGTGAATATCTATTGCATTTATGAGTAAATTTATTGTTTCCGGGTCAGTTGGTTTAGTTTCTAAATTGGTACAATATTTCATTATTTCCTCTTTAGAAAAGACACTTAAGTTATTTAAAAAACCAAAAGATTCAACATGTGTTTCTGAATCATGAAATCTCTCATCTAATTTTGAGATGGCAATATCAAGAATATAAAAATACAAATTTACTTTAAAATGTAATTCTAGAGATTGAATTGGCTCATCTTTATTCTCATATTCATAAAAAGTCTTTTTTTTTTCGTGGCCGAACTGTATGAACTTCAGGAAATGAAATTTCCACATCCATTTCTTGAGCTATTTTTTTTAGCTCCATTGAGCATATTCCATTGAGCATATTCGGATCTCATGTCTGTTGAAAATATTTTAATTTTATTTAACATTTGTACAGCTTCTGGTAAAATAACGTCAGATTTTTGCATGATTTTGCTAATTTAATGATATATTGTACCAAACAACTAAGGAACATATACATTTTAATGATTTTATTTTATTAATTAGGGAAATTGCAGTATTCCTTGTGTCATTATCTCTAGATGAATCATTATAAAAGGCGAACAGTGCTTCATAAACTTTTTCCAATTCATACCTAAGAGTCTTTACGGCATCTCTCTCCCACCGGGTATCAGTGATCGGTTTTAGCGTTAACCTAGGCACTTCTTTTAAAAGAATATTTCATCGATATATTGATGCCGACAAAAAGACATATAATTCCTGAATAATACTGAAAAATTGGTCACATCATGCGAGCTCTTTGCTGCATCATTCACGACTAAATTAAGGGACAAAAAAGGCTCTGGGATTAATATATAAGATTTTGTTTTGGCCAATATCTTTGCCTTTCATATTGGTACCATTGTCATAACCCTGGCCTTCTCCTTCTAAGGTGATTATTTCATTTTGGATTTTATCGCCCAAATAATGTGGCATTTTTTTGCCATCTTTTTTAATCCGGCCGATATGGTCAACCATTACACTACAAAAGTTTGCAATTGTCTGAATTAATTTCATAAAATTGCCATAACCTTTTTCGAATAGTTTTTGACTGTTGCCCCTGAAAGCTAAATTTTGTCCAGCCAAAAAGTGAATCACAAAAATAATTCTTTCTAAAATAGATGTCCATCTTTTTTTCTATTTGGAATAAATTCTGATTCATATAATCGACAGTTGAACCTTTTTCAATTGATTTTTTCAATTCAACCCATTTCTTTCGAAACACTTTCGAAATGCCCCTTACTAGTTTCGTGTCTCTCTAAAGCCCGAGACAAGTGTTGCCAGTCCCTAAGACCATTATTATCGCTAAAACTATTAGAAGAAACTTCAAATAATTTGCAGGAAAAGCAATATACTGAATCTTTAGATTTTGAGTAAATGAGCCAGTTTCTAGGTACTCTTTCATTATTGGTTAACTTTTTTACGAAGCAAGTAGAGCTAAAAAATCTGTTTAAATTATTTACAGGATAAATACTATTTTTTAATTGTACTGGACCTATGTCTAAAATAATTAGTCTAACAGTATTTGTCAATACATCAATATCTGTGGTTTCGGTTTGCGTATTATTTGATGAGGGAGTATTCGTTGTATCCTGGTCCGGTGTAATGTTTTCAGCGGTCGATATATTTTGGTCCTGTTCTGCATCGTTTTTACTTAATTTAAAAGGTTGAACATCTAGGGCTTGGCTTGTTGAAGGTTGAGGTTGCGTACTCGTCGTGGCGGTCGTGGATACAAAAAACTTTTTTAGTGAGCCAGATAATCGCTTGTGGTCTTCCTCTTTTTCTATCCTTGTTTTTCGATATTGTGAACCAGAAAGTATCTCTCTACCATCAGTACCATCTGCCATCTAAATCTAAATCAGTAAATAACATTTTATAATTTGAACGAAAATAAAGACCGGAAATTTTTTTATGCTAAAAAAATTGAATCACTAAAAAGTGCAAAATACTACTTTAACTTTATATAATATATGTAGGTCATAAAAAGCTATTTGGAATAAACTTACCATTCACAATACAGTGATAACAGTAGTAATACAATGTATAACAGAAATACATTTTAAAAAAATGACACTAATAGGCAACTTGTCATTAAATTTGCAACTATCTTTCGGTAAAACGTACTCGCATGAAGGAAAACACGTATAGACGTATAGATTTCGGCCCGAAATATTAATTCCCCGATAGTTTCGGGAAATCCCTATACGCCGCCACTGTTGCATGTAATAACATCGGTCAGCGCCAGCTACACACAATTTTGGTATTATTGTTTTTATTATACTAATGTATATTATACATCAGAGGGAAAGGCGTTATCTTCTTAATAGCAACTATTTGGCCAGTTATGTTATTTTTTTGCACTTTGCTTGCGTGGCGTTTTGATTTTATTTTTTTGATATTTATATTTTTCGGTGAATTTTGCCGCCCCAAGCGCCTCGGCCCTGTCTGGGTGAATGGGTACGTGAATAAACAAAATTGTCGGATTTGGGACGATACCAATCCACAGAATTACTACATGAACAAAAATATACAACTCACAATACAGTTTACTAAACTAGAATATTCCTACAAGACAAAGTTGCCAGATGTTCTTCGTTACCAACAGTTAAAAATCAATTGTTGATATTTTTATTCATGCCCGCATTTCTAATTAATTCCGATTCTGCAAGTGATTGATCTTTCGCAAATAAACGACTCGAAATAGTGAACCTAGCCGTGGAAACATGTTATCAATCATCACGTAGTAAAATCAAAATGAACGTATATAATCGGATCTGGGTCATTATGGAGAATTTTTTTATAAATAGATATCTAAACATTTCAAGGCGTTTGTATTATGATCGACTTATTCGTTGTGAAAATATACAATGTATAGAATGCGGTATTTATTAGTATTCTTTATAAACTAATATTGTTTATAGATGTAAAGAAACTTTTGATTCGCCTGAAATTTTAAAGTACGCCATGAAAAAATATTTGACTATTTTTGAATAATGAAAGAATAATTTCATAAAATCCGTTAAAGTTTTTCTATATTTTTGCAATATTTTCACTTGCATCACTAACAAATGAAGTCATGAGACTTAAACTCATTTTTTACTTCAGGACTATGGAAATCATACACTTTAAAAAAGTATAAAATGACTATTTGGATTCAGAGTACTTTGAAAAGATATATAACTCCACTGGTATTTTCTATCAAAGAGTTAGTTACATCGTGTCATGAAAATTTATCGAAGATCAATTATACACGGTGGCCCAAATCGAGACATCTCAACATTTTATTCAGATAGGAGGCCTAAAAAGATCTATTACGGTCACCACCATACAGTTGTAAATTCTTCAATGTTTCTCTGAGAATTTTTGGCCACAGTAATTTTTCATTTTTTTACATGATCTCTATGAATTGTCTTTTCATGCATAAAACGATTAGCTTTCTAAAATTACACTCAAGTACGATATTGAAAAATTTACGTTAGATCAAGGCGAAAATGAATTTAGTACACTGAATTGAAAATTATTGAAAAAATTCTGTGATTTCAAGGTAATTTTGAAAACTTTGCAAACCACTAAGCTTTCAAAATGACACAAACAAGTAGGTAAGAAATGATAAAATAAAATTAATAAACTGATATCCATCAGTTACTACGTGGTAGAAGATAATAATGAAAAATGAATAATAAAAATTTCTGTTTTCTTACCACCTGTATTCGTAACTAACGTTACTGTAGTTTCGTCCTTTGATGACTCTTTCAAACATTTTTATTGTATTCCTTTGAAAATGTCCTTCTAAGACGAAACTGCAGTAATGTTAATCACAAATATAAGTTGTTTAAAAACATAAACTTTCATTTCTATTTTCACAATAAAATTAATGCCTATTTCGCCTCTCGCAAGGTTGATTTAGATTATACGACAAATAATTTCAAAAAACATATTACATTTCTTCAACTCAATTATCACTGAACTTCAAAATTTGAATTTCAGTTTCAATGAAGAATAAATAAAATAAAACAAATTGATCAATTCATATTATAAATTTTTTTAAATTTTCCTTTGATTTTTATCGCATACCTGATTCGAACGCTGTAATTTGTAATATTGAGCTAAGAACTGGGGAATAACAATGATGATAATAATTTATGTGAAACATATCATATATTTAGGAGTTAATGAAGATATAAACCACTTCACTTATGTTTTCACCACCTTGTATAACTGAAAGTTAGAGCTGGGATCTCTTAGAGCGCCTTAAGGATTTTTATGTAGTGCCTGGGTTTTGTCCTTGAAAAAAAAAAAGAATAAACTCAAAGACTATACTAGACTAATCTAGATTCAATCTAGTCATTTCTTGATGACGCTAACTTGGTGTGTGAAATTAGAGTCGAGAAGAATGTCGCGGTTCTGTTGTTTGGAAGTAGTTCTTGTTTTAACATTTCTAAGAAATCCTAATTTTTCAATATTGGATAAAAACAATTTCAATTCGGGAAACTATCCGTTTGTACGAAATTACAATTTCCAGGTAGGTATAGGTAGGCTATAGAAAAATGAATTGATATTATCGTTTGAGTGTTTATGATGGTTTTGTTTTTATGATTTTCATTGGTGTGAAGTATTTTGTCAATGATCTATTGAAAGAACAAAATGACAATATTTCAAAATGACATGAGCATCTTTGACAATTTCTACTTCCTTACTTTTGAACATTAATTTCAGCGAATAACACCCTATCATTCAACACCAATTTCATGCCAATCTGAAATTTAGGAGTTTTTAAATAAACCAGGAATTGCCAAATATTTTTTATCATTTTCATTAGAAGTTGAAAGTTTAACTTTACCTTGTTCGAACGTGATTTTTCCATTATCGATGAACATGTTCGTACCTCACTGTTATTTTTTATCCATTTAAAAACAATTAATAAGGATCATCTAACCAAACATTACCGAAGGAAACAGCTCTCGAAAAAAAATTAAAATGAAAATTCTCATAGAAACATTGAGAAATTGATAATTCAAGCACTATAAAACGTCGCATAACATACTATAGGGGTAATTAAGATAAGTCTTGAGGTCTCTTATCTGAATAAAATTGGACGTCTTCATTTGAACAACCCTATATAGGCAATGAATATTTGAACAAAAATTTGAAATAATGGTGAATGTGCCGGGAATCGACAATCAATATTTGCCTCAATTTTTTTAAACGATAATACTGATGATATCTAGAGTTTTCGATCTGACTGTTTCATAGTAAGTAATTATACAGTGTGTTTCTTATTGACACTTATATTCAATGACGTTGAAAGGTCTGAACTTTAGAACTACAGAGTACTGAAGTTTTAGAAAAACATTTTTCCAATGATAAAATTGGTATGACCATAGATAATTAACTGAGATGTGTATCGACTCTTCTGTATTTTGAAAGGTATTTCATGAAAATAAAGGCTCCTGCATATGTAAAAATATTTAAAATTTCTCATTACTTTCTGAGCAAATCAGACCTGTTGATTTTCAATCAGTAGATAGACTTACATGTTAATCAAATATTGTTATCTTTCACAGTCGCGTCTTTTGGCTTGGTCTACAGGTTTTTAAGGCTGACGTTTCATCTTCTACTGCGGTAGATATTATCAAAGGCGAAAACACCATTCTACTGGAAAATATGACTGGTGATGAACAACAAGCAAACAGGAAAACTTTTTCTTTTAGAAATACCCCGGAAATTGGCTGTATAGTCGTTAGCCAAATCACAGTTAACTAAACTAACGTGTAAGAGAAAATATCACAATATCCACAAATTTTCAAGCTCATTAATTACATAGATCAGAGCTTTAAGCATGATCTAGGTTTATGCTCGTTTACAAATAAAATTGCAGTCTAGCTGAGATGATTCTCTAGACAAACTCTGAAGAAATAAAGTCAAATCTTTGTTGTGATGAAACACATTGTTACGTTTTTTGCGTGGGTTTGCCACGTGGGTATGACAAAACTGTGTAATTAACCTCAACTTTATTTCACTGTTATAACAACCAATCCCTTCAACTAAAACTTCAAACTGATATTCAAATGTCTATTGAATTCACTTCGCACCGCACTGTCACTTGACTTCCCGATCGGGGTGTTGGTAGCGTTTATATATGGTAATCGAATTCTCTCGAAGCCAATAGAGAATTTGCAAGAATTCTGTCAAAGCGACACGGCATCTAACTAGAACAATTGCGAAGCGCACGTCGAGGTGGGCGGGATCTTGGCCCCGTCACAAATGATTTCCAATGACCAGCGGCGGCCGGCGTTATCTTTTCTCAAGGGAATGATTTACAACAATCGTTTGAGCCTACAGAAGGGTACATTTTATTAAATCTGAAGCTGAAAAACTTTAGAAATTCCTTCCAATGGTGAATATATACTGGGGGTTCAATGTTAGTGATCCACATTCTAGGACGGAAAAAATAATACATTGCCGTTAGAGCAGATACATTTCTTCATTTTTACAATGGGGAATGTTCCTCAATTTGGTTTATTACAGCAAATGCAAGTTTAAACAAAATAAAGTTGAGTTCAATTCATGAGTTTTTCAAATTCACTAAAAAAATTATTCAAATTGATGTTTCAAATGTTGGGTTTTAATTTTTAAAGGTATTTGTTTGTAATTCACGTATTGGCAACAGTGCCTGGAATGCTAGATCGAAGTTCAGGTCATGTCAATAGTGTCAAATTAAGGCAAAATATAAATTATGGTTCAATACCACACCCACAAGCCACATAAATAACAGTTGCTTTGTTATTTATTTATATATAGGAAGATAGGTTAGGTGCACAAAATGTATGTCACAGAATGTTTCGGAACTCGGGACATAAGTAAACAGAACAGCACGCCTCTGACATATGTCATCTTTGTTTATCTCGTACAGGTAACAGATTCATTGTCCTTTATTAGCTATAACCGTTGTTGCCAAATGGTGAAATAGAAATGAATTCCTTCAAATGTTGGATGCATTATTTCACTCCTCTTTTTTAGGTATTTAAATAATTTTTTGAAGAAAAATGTTGAATTAATAAGTTCAAAATGCTTTATTTTAGAGCTATTTTATGAAAACTACTTGATTTTCGTCAGAAGGAACATTCCCCATTCCTTGCAATGAATCAGTATGCATAATAGGCTGAATTTACTATACGAATAATGAGTATGTTGTAGGTGAGATGTACATCAAAAACGATTTCCAGATATTTTTTCTCATAAGTACGCTACAATTCTACATTATTGATTGAGTATTTATAATGAATCCTATTGCTTTTTCTAGTGAATGCTACTGCTACTGGATATGTACACAGGAAGAATATTTTTGATACATCATTGAAGAAAAAAATCATAAAAAATCATTTGGGCCTGCAGATTCACGCAATCATTCAAAGAAAAGGCGAAAGTATATAATTTAAGTCATTTATGTATAATGAAAACAATAGTGTGCCCAAGTTAGATTCCTGTGGTACACCAGTAGTTGGTATATACGTTTCTGATAACGGTGGAACGATTCTAGAAGGACTATATACATATTGGAAAAAACCTTCATTCGAAATTTTGTGTTAGAGAAGTTCGTGATTTATTCTGTCAAGAGACTTCCAGTGAGCCAAATTGGACATTTATAATGAGAAATTCTTTTTTTCAATCTAAATAGATAAACACATATGGCTGTGTCTGAGAGCATATTGATATCTATAATCGTTTCCGACTTCCAGCTTCTCGAAAAGTTGCTGTAACTTTTTTCCTGTAAAAAATTTCTTGATTCTATGAAAACGTTACCAGTGCACTTTTTACGTAGAATTGAAAGGTGTAAAAAACTTACTTTTTCTGAAAAACTTCTTTTTTTTTCAAAGAGACACCCTGTATATTCCTACATATTTCAATAGAGCTTTCCAGAATTATAACACACTTGATGTTCAGCTACAGTCATTTTTGAAATACATAACTTTTAGGTTTTTTCCAATAGACTTTGAAACGCACACCTTTGGACGACGAGACGATAAAACAAAAAGAAATAGAACGTAGTAGCTATCAAATGTGAGAAAGCTTTTCACAGCAGTGATTATAACGCATAGTATCAATAAAACTGATAACAATTTATACTATATTTACTACTAATAAATGAAACTTCAACCATAATTGTAATAATGATAAAGAACAAACTATGAAATAGTTTTCTTCAGAGGAGGTGTTCGAAAAGTCTACCAGCTTCTACACACAGATGAACCCTTTTTTGCTGAATTAATTAGTTCAATAGGAGTGACAGAAGCAAAACTTCGCATCACTACCGCTTCCAATTCATATCTAGAATTGGTCAGTAATTAAAAAATAAGATCTATCAACCTTCCTCACAGGTAAAAGTCCATAGGTGTTAGGTTCGGTGACCTGGCCGGCCAACGGTTAGGTCCTTGATTGGCTATCCAATTATTACCAAAATCTGCAGTCAAAAATTGCAGTTTTACGGAGCGAAGCCTCGTCTTGATGAACATAAATTTTTCTGAGTTCCATTACTGACAATTCATCAACAAGGGGTTCAATATTTTGCCTTGCAATTTCTAAATACCTCAGAGATGTGTGAGTGTCATTATAAATGAAGCGATAATTCAACACCTGAAAATACCCGCCGATACACTAAATTCAATTCTTCCTTGAACATCTAGTATAAAGCCATGCGGCGTTCAAAATCTCCTGGTCTGAGTTGACGAACTCTTCTGGTCCTGTGTTTAAATTTTTGTTTTTTAAAAATTCTCCTAACGTTAGTTCTTGGTAGGCCTGTTAAAATTTTCAAACTTTGGGTTGACGTTTTGAGATTCCTTAATTGATCACCATCAATTAGGTGGTGTCGCAATCTGGCGAAAATATTTCTAAATGGTTGTTTTATCTCTGGATACACCTCGTGATACAAATTGCCTGCCGCTTCTGATTTTTCCCCGGTTTCTATAAAACGGAATATCATATCCCATATATAGTCAGTGGGCATACTTGAAGACTGGCTTTAAATCAAACCATTTATAAAGCAGCTCAACTCCCTACACTGTAGGTTATTGGAATGATACCTATCAGAAAACAACTACTCCCCTGGCTAATACCACGAAGAGTGTCCTGAACAAATTGTTCCTTTAGATGATTTGTATCATATCCCATTTTTCATAATTCTCATACTTCATTGCGAATGTGTTTGAAAATTGAACAAAACCCAGTAATTGAAGAGCGTCTTTAATGCTTAAAACAAAATTATTTGACAGCTACCAGTAAATACTTTTATTCTGTTCAATCGCCGCTTCGACCAGAACCTGCTTAATCAAAGTGTGCGTTTCAAAGTCTACATGAAAACCTAAAAGCTCTGTATTTAAAAAATGACTCTATAGTAGGAGAGACCACGATGCAAAATAGCGCGTCAGATTAAGATATATATGGTTCATATTTATGTTCTAGACGTGCTGTCTCATAATCTGACGATTATCTAGAGGGATTTGCCTAATCTGATAAAAAAAATTATTGTTTCTTAATTTTTTTTATTCATTGAACTTAATTCATTGAAAAGCTCAGGAAATAGCAAGCAAATAAATAAGTGTATGTTTCTTGAATAGAATACTTGTATTTATAAGAAAATAATTGAAGAAAATGCTCAACTGGAATGGTGTCGTGGCAACAGAATTCAGAGTGAGGACGGAGTGAGAGAGTAAAAGAGAAAAAGTCAAAGAGGAATAGAAACGCGGAGAGGGGAATATAGGTATTATACAGCTGCACGTATTAAACTTTGTCGACGAATTTTTGATATTTCGGGTTGCGGAAATCGTCAGATTATATTGTAATGAATCTGAAGCCGGCCCTGACCGATTGCCCCTGCGATCAAAGGTATGACCGCGCATAAAACGGTCTGACACGCCGGGAATATTCTAGGCAG
>WOGP01004118.1:0-14370 GCA_015342065.1 Leptinotarsa undecemlineata | reverse complement strand
ATCATTGGAAAGAGAATTTTGTGCCCTTTCAAATGATATATCACTCGATCCCTCTTTCCATTTAAAATTTTAGGGTTGTTACTCACCCTCGCTAGGGGGTTGAAGGCACAGGTAGAAAAATACATCTAAAATATGTTCTCCTCAAGAGCAAAATTGACCAGTCCGAGCATTTTTGCGTTAAGTTACAAAAAAAGGAGAAAAGCAAGGTGCATACTTTTCGTTGGACCACTCGATATATAGTTATTTGTATACCATTTCATGTGGCTTTTCCTCGGTGATAATGTCAATTATAAAAATCAAAAGGCATCAAATTATGATATTGAAATATAACTGAACGAAATTAATATTTTTTTCTTTAATTTTCAGTAAATAATTTGTTAGAAATACAAAAAAAAACTTCAAATTAAATTATTCGTGTATTCCCCTCACAAATTCAATTATTATTTGAATTTGACAATTATTCAAATTCTAAGACATAGCTCATATTGAATAAATCAAGACACTTGTCTTATCGCCTCTTCTATCCATATCTGGATAAGATTATATTCCTCCTCGTACTCTGCACGTTGGAGATGGTTTTCACTATATATGGATAACATTATATTCTTCCTCGTAGTCTGCACGTTGGAGACGGTTTTCTTTAAAAATACTTTTTTAAATATTCAAACAAAAATATTCACATTTTGTGCAAATGTTTGTTTATTGTGATGTTCATGTTCATGTCCACTCAGAGTGGTTTTTACTAATGTTGTTTTACCTTAAGACAACAGGATCTTCTTGTATATACTTGACGAGTATCGCACTGATGATGGCGTAACAGCCGAAAGCGCTTTGCAATTTACAAATTATTTTTTTTTACACGAAATACGATTCCTTTCCTGCTTTAACATTATATATATAACTTAATCCATTCACAAAATTACGACTTATTGTCATGAATGGGTTCAATCTGCTCATATCATCGATGACAGTACCTACGTAATGACATATCCATTCGCTTATTTGATTGAATCCCAGCTATAGGAATATTGTTTGAAATGAAAGGGGTAAATTTTACTGTTTGAATTGAATGGGGTAATCTTTAATGGAAGATAAATCTCATAAAAGAAAGGTTTTGGCTTTCTACTTTTCCATCTTCATACTGAAAAATGTGTGAATATTTCAAGTTATTCAATTTCAAATGAGTAACTCCATACGAAGATGTGTAGATCATACAAAGACGTAACTTTCAGACAAAAACTGCAAAAAAACTCTCTCGAAACAGCTACTTCATTATTAACATTGACTTACAAGAAAAAAAAACTTTTCAAATGACTACTTTCAAGTATATGAACAAAGAATCAATTTTTCTATTCAGTATGTATTCCGAACATTCGTTATAGAATTGAATGAGATATAATTCACAGGATTGTATATGGAAGAGGTGGTGTATGCTGGTCCCACCCGGTAACGCCCGGTAAGATACTATTGCAACCGGAGGTGAAATAACTTCCCAATCAGATTTCTGGGTAGTGGCTGATTCGAGGACATCATCGTGCAGAAGTTATTTGAAAACCTTTATTTCTAATAGTCATCAGGGTCTTCCTAACATCAGTCCGTAGGGAAATAGCATGGTAACCGCAGTTGCTAAGAGGCCCACTAGCAACTTCAAAATCGATTTCTGTAACATCAGAGGACTCAACTCAAATATAAACTGAGTGCACCAACCTCTGTCAACAAGTAGTCCTCATATTCTTACACTCACAGTGCTTCAATTGATCCTGTTAATTTTTTATATCCCGGCTATGATTTCCACTTTCAATTCAGACGTAACTTTGGAATATAATTTTCATCAGAAGCGCTCTCTCCTGTCAACTGGAACCCCAAAACTTTGATGTTATGTGGTTTAAAATAATATCACAGAAATTCACCAAATTCATATGATGCGTTCATTGACTTCAATGTCCATGATATCGAATGGCTCAACTTTTCGAATATTAATGACGAACAAGGTCGCGAAGCTGAGGCTTTTGCAATAAGCAGCGGACACCAACCAGGATTCCTGTCCGTGATGGAGAATATGCTAGTCTTCTGGATCTATACCCAGCAACCAATCCATAAACTAAAACAGTCTCCATTGGGATCTTCTAACTACAAGTGAATTACGGATAAATGTAGGGGAACAATTCAAGCCGCGCAGAGTTTGGAATTAAATATCTGCTGGGTGGAAAGATCATCAAGACCATTTCCGCAATTTCCCCTGGATAGTTTCAGCTCTAATCATCCATCAACATGTGCTTCTGAAGTCGCGGAAGTTATTCTATCATCCATCGATGCATATACTCCTTTTTCAATGAAACGATCTTCTAACGGCAAACCATGATTCAACAAAGATGGCGAGCAAGCTGTCGTCTCCAAAAATATCGCATACCGGCAGTGACGCAAAAATTCCAGTGCCAAAAATCGAACTAGGTTTGTTAACGTTCGCAACAACTGCAAACAAAGAATAAATGAAAGCAAAGAATTCCGCAATCAGAGAATCAGGGATAAACTGCTTGCCAATCGCAGCAGGTCTAGATCCTTCTGGTCGGTAGCTAAAGTTATTAATCAAAACTTTACAAAATCCACTTCATCATTAACACAAACGGATGGTTGAATTGAAGTTGAAAGGGTTTTTCCTTCTTGTTGGAAGATTGCTCGTGTTCAGCCTATTCCCCAAAAAGGACAAGACAAATCTTCCAAATAACTATAGACCAGTCGCTTCGCTATCAACGATATCAAAAATAATGAATAAAGCCGGGAACTACTGTATCCTCAATTATTTGGAAGGCTCCAATATCTTGAGTGATCATCAATATAGCTTCTGGAAACAAAGATCAACAGGCGACGTTCTATCGTATATAAATCTTATTTGGAATAACGCAATCGAGGAACATGAAGAGTCAAGATCTGTTGGACTTGATATTACTAAGGCCTTTGGCCTTGTGTGGCATGACGGTTTTTTGCTCAAACTTCGATACTACGGTCTGACGAATCACTTTCGTGTATGGCTCTCCAGCTTCCTGAGAAAACGTTCCCCGCAAGTATGGATACTTTTTCCATAAACACTGGTGTTCCCCAGGAATTCATATTGTCTTCAACCCTCTTTATATTGTATATCAACGACTTAGTGGAAACAAATCCAATATATTACTTTGCTGACGACGGCGCACTTGTCTCGTCATTCCATTTGGATTCCAAAACATCGGCTGCGGATGCACATCTTCACCGACAGCAGGATGTTGCATATCTTAATGAGGATCTAGAAGTAATTTCAAACTGGGGTGAGAGTAACTAGGGGTGTCAGGACAGACAATTCGTTTTCTGCTTTGCTAAGTTTTTGGTGGTTAAAATGAACAACACAAATATGTCTTGGCACAATCATGTCGCTGGAATTGCAAAAGCTGCTTGTAGAAGCTTGGAACACTGTTCCGAATCAGAAAACTGCACACACCTCAGCAACTTCTGATGCATTATGACGCTCAGATCAGATCTGTTTGTAGTACTGTTCTTAGGTATGGAGTTCCGCCCCTAAGCATACCCCAAAGCTGCTGGATTACATTCTAAAAAGAGCCATCCGCCTGAATGGAGACGCGAACATCACTCGCAAACTTGATAGTCTGAAACATCACATCAGGAAGTGTTCAAGTGACATATCAGAAATAGCTGCTCATCGTTTTGAGGTTTAACTCGGTACATCTCGAACTTTTCACTGTTCGAAAACTCTTCCATTTGACGAATTGCGTTTATGTGGAATAAACTTCCTGAGAACGTTTTTTCAAATGGATATAATCGCCAGATATTCAAATCCAAACTAAATCGCTACGTTCGCGCAGGCACCGCTCATAGAGCGCCTGAAGGATTTTCCTGTTAGAGCGCCCGAAGGATTTTCCTGTGGTGCTTGTGTTTTATTGTTGAAAAACAAACTGACACATGAAAAACTGTCATCCTAAATGGTGGATATCCGATGTTTGGGAATGGGACACCTATTTCATTGCCTCATCAGCACTAATTTGGATAACATTATATTACTCTGATATGTATAGCTCATTTATGTCTTCAATCAATGTTTTGCATTTTATGACGTAATTAGTCGAGAGCCGAATACCTAATTTTTTTGAATAAACAAATGAATATCTTGAAAAAGATGAAAAAAATACCTTAAGAAACAACTACTTCCATATAAACATTGAATTACACGAAAGAAAAATCACTTTCAAAACAACTACTTCTACAGAGTGGTTGAAATTCGATCATTTCTATTGGGAGCTCGAAAACTATGAGAGATACGAAGATGGTTGAATGGAGAATGTTCCTCCTGGCGAAAATCAAGTAGTTTTTATAAAAGAGCTCTGAAACAGCGCATTTTAAACTTATCATTTAAGGGATTCGTTTCTGTTTCACCATTTGGCAACGTAAGTTATAGCTAATAACGGACAATGAATCTGTTACCTGTATGAGACAACAAAAATGACATATTTCAAAGGCGTGCTGTTCTGTTTACTTACGTTCCGAGTTCAGAGACATTCTGTGAATATGACATTTTGTGCACCTAACCTATCTTCCTTTATATAAATAAATAACAAAACAACTGTTGTTTATGTGGCTTGTGTAGGTGGAATTGAACTATAGTTTATGTTTTGCCTTAATTGTTGATTTATAAAGATAATTTTCCTTTTTAAAGTAGAATATCTAGGTACGCATGAATTCTAGGCGCTGTAGCCAATATGTGAATTAGAAACAAATCCCTTTAAAAATTGAAACCCAACATTTGAAACATCAATTTGAATTCTTTTCAAAGTGAATTTGAAAAACTCATAAATTGAAGTCAACTTTATTTTGTTCAAACTTGCATTTGCTGTAATAACCCAAATTGAGGAACATTCCCCATTGGGGAAAGATTGCACATTGACCTGATGACTAACAATATGCCGTTTAGGAAGTTCTGAAATTCCGAGTATATCTGGATATATCCGGGAAAAACAGAAATTTCGGAAAATGGTTTTTATTTTTTTCTGGCTTTATTTTTCGAAAGATTCGAAAATAAATTGCACTTCCACATTGCCACTTTTTCCCTGCTACATGATAGTGTTTTCAGATTTGCTATCCGATGCTTCATCTTCCGGCCACCATCATCAACTTTATTTTTTTCTTTTAGGCGCTTTGGATTCTTTCTGTTTTGAATAGAACCAGATTTTACTTTTTCAATGATTTATCATGTTATCATTTTTTTTGGAAGATTGGAGTGAATTGAAAAAATTAATTATTTTCATAATAGGCTTTGACTTTCATGTTTCTAAATTTGACTTTCAATTTGTTACACTCAATGACATTTTGTTATTGTACAAGTAATTGAATTTTTTGCAAAAAATGGCTTTCATGAATGAAGAAAACAGAGATATGAGAGACATTTATTACAACTACGATAGAAACAATGTCAGGACATTTGAAATGTATTTAAACTTGAATCCCAAAAGACGACAACCACATTGAACTATGTTCAAGTAATTGGATAAAAATCTCACTGAGTTTGGTTCGTTTGGAAAGCCAGAGAAAAAATACGGAGACAAAATCAACAATCAAAATTTGATAAATGAGGTGTGTATGAGGTAAATTAGATATTGTGTCCTTTTTAATGAAAATATAACTTTGAACAAATAACACTGATTAACTAAATAAAAACAAAAGTAAATCACAGCAAATGCTCGAAATGGTGGCATTGTTCATGATACAACTGTGCCCTTCTTCGAATATTTTTCACTGTACAATTATTTTCCCTCCTTCTCAATCTTCCGAACTCTCTAACAATTCTGTGTTGAAGGTCCTCAATATTTTGGTATTCCCTCTGAACATAAACTCTATTTTTCAATGTACCCCATAAGAATGTATCCATAACACTTAAGTCTGGAGACCTTGCTGGCCACCTCACCGGCCCATTATACTCTATCCATTTATTACCAAACCTTTCAGTCAGGTAATTAGATAATCGTATGGTTGTGTGCGGTGAAGCACCATCATGTTGAAACCAATTGTTGTTATAATTAGTCAAAGGAAGATCATCCAAATAGTCTTCGAAAATCGACAATAAAAACTGGTGATAGGTTTCTCCATTCAGAATTCCGTCAAATAAATAAGAACCCAAAATTCTATCTTTGTAAATCCCTGCCCACACGTTAATACTAATTCTCACTTGAGGTCGAATTTGTCGGAACTGCCTTAGGTTGTTTATGCTCCAAATGGGTTCCTTATTTCGGTAGAATATTCCATAATTCGTGAAAATGCTTTCTTCTGTCCAAATTACATTTTCTAAGAAAACAGGAAAATCAGGTCTTCTTATTAGCCAATTACAAAATTCTAATCGCCTTTTGGGATCATCTGAATGCAATTTTTGAGATATGTGTATTTTGTAACAGTTCAAACCGCTTTTTGTGATATGTCTCAAAACATGTTTATGACAAATATTCATTTCGAAGGAAATTTGACGTGTAGATATTACCAGGTTAATGTTTATCTGTGAATTATTGATTTTTATTGAAAAGAACACAATGTCTAACTTACCTTATACATACCTCATTTATCAAATTTCCTTTAGTTTCCTGGAACATTTTGTCTCCATATTTTTTCCTCGGCTTTTCAAATGAACCAAATTCGGTGAGATTTTGATTCAATAACCTGAACATAGTTCGATGTGGTTGTCGTTTTTCGGGATACAAGTTTAAATACATTTTCGATGTCCTAACACTGTTTGTATCGTACCTATTTGTAATAAATTTGTATCATATCTCTTTTTTCTTCATTCGTGAAAGCCGTTTTTCCCCTTAATTCAATGACTTGTACAATAACAACATGTCATTGAGTGTAAAAAATTGAAAGTCAAATTTAGAAACATCAATGTCAAATCCTATTATCATAAGAATTTTTTTTTCAATATCTCCAATTTTTCGAAAAAGAATGATAACTTATGATACATCATTGAAAAGGTAAAATCTTGTTCTATTCAAAACAGAAAGAATCCAATGTAGCGTCTATAAAAAAAATAAAGTTGATGATGGTGGCCGTAAGACGAAACGTCGAATAGCAAATCTGAAAATACCATTATGTAGCAGGGAAAAAGTGGCAATGTAGGAAGTGGAATTTATTTTCGAATTCATCGGAAAATAAAGCCAGAAAAAAATAAAAACCATTTTCCTAAATTTCTGTTTTCCCGGATATCTCCAGGTATACTCGGAATGTCAGAACTTCTTCAACGGCATATTGTTAGTCAGGTAAATGTGCAACTTTGCTCCAATTCAACCATGTTTGTATCTCTAATAGTTTGCGAGATCCCAATGATGAGGATCGAATTTGAAACAACCTGTATATGGACATTATTGTAGATAATTATAACTATAGTAAATACACACCAATGCAAAATTAAATATGTAATTCTAATTGTAATCTAAGCTATCAAATCATATATCTATAAATTTATATTGATTCTCTGTGCATCTTAAGATATCGTTCCGAAGATTTGTAATGCTGAAGTCATGGTCCAAGCATCGAGCTCGCCTACCATAACAGGGGAATTTGAGGCCAATTGCAGAAATAGTCCCGCGTTCTATTCTGAAGTGACTGACTCTGCTGGGTTCTCACAGCGCGCGCGATAACCAATCAAAAGCAGCTTTTCATGGCCGCAGAGAAGTCAAGACGCCGATGCCACAGTAGAATGCTAATGCTCTTAACTTAGTCAGTCTGTCTCAAGACATTCAAGTGAGTAGTAGTGTCCCAACTTTCTCAACCGTGGAGTGATAGGGCCACATTAGCCCTGGCAAAAACAGCCATGGCGACTGGTAAGTCTCTGTAAATTACTCCTCACCTTATACACCCCATATTACAAATACTGCTGACGAAGAACTAATGGTGATAGTGCTTTGAACTAAAACTCTGTGACGTAAAAAGGATTCTATATCAGTGCTTCGTGAAGTGCCACAGCAGAGAATTCCTACAGGATAAAACATTCGACAACTAACCTCACATCTTCCTGCAACAGCTGTTACCAAATTCAGATTGCAAAAAGGAAAAATATCGCTATCTGTTTTCAAAAATTCCGGACCATTTGTTTTTGCGGCCCTTTGTGAATTCCGGGAGATTTGAAAGTGACTTTGGATACCAAACGGGCAGTTATCCTTGAATCCCTCAACCCACATTCCTTTTCTTTGCCGTTTATTAACATATTTTCTTCAAACTTGTCCTATTCTTTGAACTGGTTTGGGAGACTGCAACAGGCAGTTAAACGAGAAACTCTTGAAAGGCGATTAACCTAATAGGCAGTGGGCTTAAGATCAGTATAGATACCTATTCACTCTAGAATAGAGTATTTTGTAAATCATTTTCTTTTCGTGAGATGTCATTTCACGAGCAGGGAGAAAACTGAATGCCATTTTTTTCATTCAGGAACGTCACTTCTGATTTGATTCAAATGAATTGAAAATGTGTATTTGTTTTTAAGATATCAATTTCATAAACTCACATATAATTTCAAATGTGAAATATCAGTCATCAACTATAATGCAGAGAGTATTTCATAACATACAATTTGTAAGGTTTTTCAAATTCTGGATTTGTCATCACATAAGTATAGTCATATATTACTTACGCTAACGATAATTTCGCGTCGCATAGATAGAAAATATGTTTATGACAGGAACAAAGTACTCATCACTCAACTCGATGATATACCACTTCGTCGTTCAAAAATGTTCCTTTTGAAGACGTAGCATATCTCCTGAACAACTTTTGAGTTGAGTTTTGAGTTGTTACTGTTCCCAGTGAAAAAATGAGTTGGCAAATTAGTTTTATAAATAGTAACTTTCTGAAAATAATCAAATTGAAAGGGGGTATATTTTTAAAAACGATTTGATTTTAGGGAAAAAGGTTTCGCTCTCTAGTTTTCCATCTTAATAAAAAAAATGTGGGAAAAAAATTGGTTGCTTTATTTCTTCCTTTGGAAGTTACCCACATTTTTTGTATAGAGATGGAGACGTAGAAAGCCGAAAGTTTTTTTCCCAGATTATTATTCACATTTTATTTCAATTGATATACATATATGGCTTTGAAGCTTTAACTTGTTGACGTGGGTTCAAAAAATTTAATTAAATTCTTCCCTCAGTTATTTAACTTCCTGTTTGTTGAGAGAGTGCTTTAGAATACCTGTTTATTCATATGATCCGCTATACAGTCCATCAAAGTTATGGGCCTAACGGTAAAACAAGTCTGCCAAATTACAACGTATGATGTCATTTTGAGTTTTGTAATGTTTAATTATGAAATTTTCCATGTCCGCCCAGCACATTGAAAGTTCTTGGACCATTATAAAAGTTGACGGTAAACATTCGCCAATATGTTATACGTCTCTAGGTGGAAATAATTACCATATCTTGAATCAATCAGAAGTTTCTCTATATTTCCGATGAATATCATTAATTAGAATTCGTGAAAACTCGAGAAAATGTTCAGTTTCTACGAGTATGTCAAAAAAATCATTGGAGATTTTATTCATTGAACGAAAATCTTTTTTTTTTAAGAAATCAGAGTATTTTATCGAATTTCTTTGGGTATTCTCAGCCCCCATAATCTGAAAAATATGAAAACTATAATAGAGAATATTACTGGACAACACAAAACCGTTATTTTAACACCTCGACACGTGTTTCGATCACCATGTGACCATCCTCAAGAGAAAAATCAAACAGTTTGATTTTCCTCTTGAAGATAATCACTTGGTGATCGAAACACTGGTAAAGCTGTAAAAAATAACGATTTGGTGTTGGGAAAAACTCCAGTAATGTTCATTACTACACTAAAGATTCCAAACAGTGCATCACAAGTATATAATGGAGAACTTTATACACATGTAGAAAAGGCAAGCTTTTTAGTCAACCCTGATAAATTACTACGTAGATTTAAAGTATTTTTCACAAAAAAAAATGTTGTATTCATCGGTAACTTGCTGTATCGATTAATTTTGCTCTCTCATCAGAATTGAAAGAAAATCAAGTATATTAGCAGTTTTTTCTTCTCTGATTCTCTTCATTTCTGTTTTTCGACAGATTTCAAAGAATTTTTGAAGTAAGAAATATGTCACTGTTGTTGATTGGCTTCTGAAACATTCGATGTAGTACAAGTTGTTCCCTGACACTTATCTGTTCCTAAAGAGTTTTCGAAATATACTTCTCTCCAGATATAATAATACACAAGAATTCTTTATTTTTTTCGTCTTTTGAAGTGGGGCTCATTGGCAATCATCATTCTTGTCTTGTTCCATTCAACTCGGTGTTCACCGTCTGATTTCAAAATGTGTTCTGATCCTGTTAATTGTTTATTTCTGATGTAATCTCCATGTTCATTGTTACGCACTTTTATTGGTCTCAAAGTTTCACGAATATATTTTCCACCAGAACAATTTGTTTTATACATGCAATTTGTTTTTTCTTCCATGCTGTTGTGTTTTATATGTGTGAGTATAGATCTTAGCGTATTTTTTGTTTTGTAAAAAGTTCTACCTAATTGTTCTTAATAGTTCTGGAATGTAAATCATATCATTAGTTGTGAAAGGTTGTTGAAGTTGGTGGTTGTTGAATTTGTGATGAAGGTCAGTTGGTTTTCAATTAACTGTTTATTTTGTATCGCATTTATTATTGAATCTACGGATGAATCTGGATAAGCGTTCCTTTTCATAACAAATTTTATCAATAATTCTTCTTTATCAAAATTTTCGGCTAAATTGAAAATTGTTTTTGCTCTGTTGCAAAGACAATTTTTTATAAATTCTTGCAACACTCCTATGATGGTTTGATGTGTATTGGGGGTGTTCATTAATATGAGTTTTTTTTGATAAACTATTGTTTCAAATTGATATAAATATTTTGGCATTGATACTCGTAGATCATTAAAAAACATTTAGATCATCTTGATTTTCATGTCATTGTGAAACAGTAGGTGCAAATACCTTCCTATATTCAGTATGAAGATAATTCGAATATGTTCAAGGGACATTTGCATAACTGATTATTTCAGAATTGCAAATTTAGTGAAATATTTTTTCGAGAAATCTGATTCTAATTTTCAGTCGTTCGTTTTATGCACTTAGACCTGTCACTTATTTCAACATTAGTTTTTTTCTCGATGCATGCTTGACACGTAATTTAAAAGCTGAGTAACTGGTTTTTCTCTTGGTTCGCTTGGTGAGCTAAGTCGACTAGCATTTCTGCAACATCATAAAGGAATCCACAAGCACATATGCATATGAAAAACTTTTGATTTTTTAGATAATTGGTTTATTTATTTTTACTGTAATTGGGAAGATTTCATGTTCATATCAAAAGCACCTAAAAGGTAGAACTAGAAACTCTGGCGTAGAATAAATTCAACAGAAGTACTGCTTTCGTTCAATGAGTATAATTCATCTTGAAAAGAGAAATGAAAATTTCTATGTTTTATACCACTTTTTAATTGTAACTAACGTTACTGCAGTTTCGTCCTATATGGATTCAAACTTCCACAATAAACACAATAAAGAGTTTATTGTGTAAGTTTGAAAATGTCCATATAGGACGAAACTGCAGTAACGTTTGTTACCATCTATTAAAAAGTGGTATAAAACATAGAAATTTTCATTTCTCTTTTCATTATGATCTCCTACCACGTAGTAATGACTACATCTATCAATTTATATAATTCATCTCTTGATGACGCCAACTTAATTTGGTTGAACTCTCGTCACGAAGTATGTTGAAGTTCTCATTAGGTAGAGACAGTTTTATGCTTCTCCTAAGACATGTCTCTTTGTGATATGATAGAGTGTGGAACTGTGTTTATTGGGTTTAGCTAATATTCTTTGGAAAATAAATAACACGGAAGAGCTACTACGGATAAATCCAACTCAATTTGAAACTATTCCGATAAAGCGTACTTGTTTATCAAAACCGACGAACAAAACATTTCTTCCACTTCGTTTTCAAAAAGTTCAAAAACTAAGAAAACTAAGTCGGATTCATCATGGATTTCATATATTTGTGAATGTGTATATTTTTATGAATGTGAAATCATTCGCAGATATAGAAACAAGTATGGAGTGGTTCACTGAAACGTTTCCTGAACTTTATCGCTAATTAAAAATTCACATGTGGGTTTTTACGAACCTTGAGCGTGTAACGTCCTGAATAATATTGTGGTAGAAGTCAAACACAAATGTTTCAATAATTTTAGTAAACCCACTTCATTGATTATCGGTCATATGTTTCATTTTAGATTACTTTTTCTCCTACTTCAGAAATTGGGGAAACTTGTAGAAAATATCTAAAGAATTCAATCTTCTTTCCGGTTCACTCTGATACCAAAAATCATATTATTTCATTACTATTCATGTGATACATTTCATGAGTGTTTCCCAAATAAAATTAATTCAACTGTCATATTCTGAAGTTTTCTCTCGTTATTAGTTTCATTTTCATTTGAATTTTTTGAGAATAATTCAGACTGTGAAGAACAGTAAAGAGGGTAACAGTCGGTTAAATAGCGTAAAAGAATTTTCGAACCTAAAGGTGAGCACATCGCCCTTCGTCAACTTGCAAAATGAATGAAAAAATCGTTTTTTTACAAAAATTATATTTATATAACTAATGAAGTAAAAAATTCCAGAAATGACAGTTGAAACCGAAATATGTTCCTCTTCACAAAATCATCAGTTTTCTGCAGAATTTGAAACTCACTAATACAGTTTACACGTGATTCTCTATAAAATAGCTTCTTCAAACAGGAGACGTTCTTATAGGAATGTTCGAAGAGGCTATTATATAGCGAAGCATGTGTCGCAGTGTTTGTAAAATCTGTTTTAGTGAAAATATTACAGAGTAAACCATATTTTAAGTGTTCTCGACAAGTATCGGCCAGTTTCATTCAGTTTTTCAAAAGACAATTTGCTTAATTTTTTTTCGAAGGCCTGGGTCGAGTCATATTAATATGTTCAGTTCAGTTTTTTAATTAATGATGTTCTTGTTCACTCCCTATATTTCTGTGGAGCTCCTAAAATGTAATGTTCAAAATTATTGATAAAAAAGTAAACATATTTCATCATTACAGGATCCGTACAGATGTATGCATTTTACCATTTCATTTGGAAAATAGCATGAAATGCAATTTTCCAAATTTCAAGGTATAACTTGAATATTGCCATTTGATATATAATCCATTTGTAGCAAGTTGCCAGCTTCACTTTATTGGATTTCTAGATTGTATACTGATGTTTCTGGCATCGTAAGTTTGTTCAAGACATTTAGTATATGGCATGTTAGTGGTTTTTTGGACTTGGTAGTATGTTCAAAGCTGTTTTTTGTTGATGACAAAAAAAAGGGATTGCTTATAGCAGTACATTTTTCGAAAAAGGGTTGTAAAGGATTTATTTCAATAATTACTTCGCTATATCGTCATTACACAGAGTAACGACAAAACGTGGCATATTTACAGCGGCTGCGATATTTATTGGGTCAATATATTCTGTAAATGCTGGTTGTCAGCTATTTTTTCACTTTTGAATCTTCAATATGAACATCTTTAAATGAAGATTCCAACAATCTTGTTCGCTAATGCAACCAATAAAATTGTAAGATCGATAACTTCACTGGTGACAAAAACTGCGACAAATTTTGAAAACTGGGAAATTACCATGTTGAACTTCAGCACGTTAACATTATCAGGCTTTTTGAACGAACTTCATTGTTTGAAACTTTATTGTTTCTTGAAAAACTTGAGCAATGTTTGTGTAATAACATTTGAATAAGTTTGCTGTATTGGATAGGCGAGATTTTTCTGTCAATTTCGTATTTTTCCTGCCATCTGAAGCAACATATCCATATGTTCCTCAGTGACATATTACACACATTTCACATTTTCGATATATCTACCATTTTCAGCCATTTAGAAAATAAAAAGAGAAAATGTGTCTACGTACCTTCGATATATATGTTTCATAGTGCATTTCTGCAATCCACCAATTTTTACGTTTCTGTTATATCGTAACAAGGCTTTTGAGAAGAATATAATAATTCTTGAGGACAGTATTTACCTTTCCGTCGCGGAAACTCGTTATTGAAAATTATTAGATTTAAGAATTCTGAAAATTCACAGAATTACCAAATAGAATTGAATTCTTCTTCTCTTCAGAATGTGTTTTCTCCATGTTGAGAATCACACGTTAAAAGGTAATACCCCGTTAGTTCTTAGCTCGCACAAGTTTCAAGTTCTGAGGGTTGTCGTTCATAGGGGTGCGAAAGCTGGTTAACGGAAAAACAGATTTTAAACAAAAACAGATTTTTA
>WOGP01004117.1:0-10507 GCA_015342065.1 Leptinotarsa undecemlineata | reverse complement strand
ATATGTATTTTTGTTTTTTACTTAATTTTTGACATTCCATATATACCCAGTGTATCTCAATTGGTGAATAAATAAATTAAAAAAAATTAAATTGATAACTTTGTCTTAGCAATCGGGAAAAATTTCTGAAATAAAACAAAGAACAAGTCAAAATAATGACGAGACTGTTCAATCAGAAAGACCCAAAAATAAAATTGACCTGTTTGATGAAGACATTATAAGTTTGTATCTGTTTTTTGGACTCATATATTTTATACAGAAGTAAAATAATGGATTTCAGCAATGCCGGAGAATATAACATATAAAGAATGTAAGGACACAAACATGATCTCGTTTCAAGTGTGAGCTCAAATACATGTTTTTATATTGAATAATAATATGTAGATGACTTTTATCAGATCTTCATATTATACTAACTAATTTGAGGGTTGGTATTCAACTTCAAAAAGATGTTTTCATAAAACCTTGATCTAAGTGCTTGTAAATATATTATTTATAAACTTTTTGAAAGTTCTGAATTAATAACTGTTCATAACTCAGCCGAAAATAACAAATTGGTGTCATGTATTGATCAATTGCCTCTGATTGGTCAAATATTATATTATTTGCAATAGATTGCACACAAATTATTGATAAGAGATCAATTTAGAATATTTAGATGAACTACATATTCACCAGGAATATGAAATAAATCTAATTTCATGTACCCATGTTGGATGCAAAGAGAAATGATATGCTATAAACATTACAATGATGGCTCGAGTATTCGATCCCGTTGAATGTCATGCCTCGGAAGCAAATTTTCTTTTCTCTACGTCATAATATCAATTATCGCGATTCGAATGTGTAATTAATGAGTAGAAGATCTCTTAAGATATCCAATATTTGCGTTCCGCCAACTAGACAAGAAATGAGAAATCTAACGAAATCAAGGCGGAGAATTACTGAAAAGGCAAGAGAAAATATAGTGTTGATATCTAAGGAGGTCAAGGAGAAGCGGAAGAGACGTTGAGTGGGTTAGTAAGTTAATGAGTCATGCTTGCGCAAAAGCTCGACCAAGCTCATGCTCATGGCCGGATTGTCGTTCAAGATAAGGTACTGTAGCACCAGTGGTCGATTACTGAATGACTATCGTAACTGTATCAGTGGCAGTATTTATGATATTTCAAAATTTGCTGAGGAAGAATCAAGTCATAATAACTAAAGTATCAAATAAATTTTCATAAAATCAAGAAAAAAATTTAGAAATTATATTGGAACAATAATTCGTGAAAAATGTCTCTTCTCAACTGAGAACTTTTCATTTTTTGCAAGTGCGGAGAAGAAACGCATTAAAAGGGAAAGACTGTGGTAGAGTGTGACCTTGAATATTGGATCTCAGAGTGTAAACTAACTCATAAGTAGTAACATTGGCAAAAATTAGGACGATTATTACCAATGACCATCCTCACGAATTGTAAACTTCTGTTGAATGAAGCATTCCAAATAGTAGTTATTCTTCACTGCAAGAATGCTTCGATAGCCTTAATGAGGAACGAGATTATCTGAATTCAGGTATGATATTAGGTATTATTACAATCTGAAAAATAAACAATGCTAAATTATGCGTATTATGTCCTATACATACTTGACTATATATTAAACTTCATGGTGGAGGAATACCTATTACAGATCCTTCTGATTTATGATGAAGGTATTATCATAAATGTATTTGGACTTCTGAAAAAATGTTAAACCCCTGAGAGTGATATATTCCTAATGAGAATTTGACAACTATTTCAAAGAGTTGGCCAGAAAGTAGCCTACAAAAAATCGTATTGACTATTGAATCACAGGCCACCTTGAATTTTTTCGAATGATTTCTGGTAGTGAATTTGATGATTAAATGTTAAAACGAGGTGAAAGGACAATAAAAAAATCTTATAAGCACACAACCAGTGTGCCTATGACTGTTGAAAGATGGTATAATTTACGTCACCCGTTATTATAATAATTCTGCATTTGGAGTATTACTCTTTCTTTCTCCTTGAACTTTCTAGAAATATTGGTGCACGTGAGTTTATGTAGAATTACGGGTCTTAAAAGTCCCTGAGACTTTTAGGTTGAAATGCGGGCTTGAAAATGACGCTATATTTACATGACATCGAATTTTCAGCAATTAGAAAACAAGTGTATAATATCTCCAATCTGTCTATAGCCTGATGAATGATTATTGAAGGATTGGTGAGTATTTCTGTCCTGCGAAACCTTCATTTTGGCTCGTGTGCAATTGATTACCTTATTTTTTCATCAAATTAGATAGTGATGAGGGCCTATGGTTTTCATAAACGTGTGATTTTCTTGGGAAAAGAGCATATACAGTCACTTTCCATTTCATCATTTCATATCTGATACCATAGCTATGTCATCTTCAAGTTGGAGAAATCATAAAAGGTTGAGGTATGTAGATATTATTCATTAATTGAAACTTGCTATTCATCTTTCTTGTGAGGAATGGGAAGAATTACGTGATTTTTGATAATTTCAAATCAATATTCAGACTATAATCCTAATTTACACCTTCAACTTAGTGGTTGAAGTGTCCTACTATTTCAATTTTCAATTGAATGATGAGATAAATATAAAGTCAAAACTTCCTTTCTTGGCAAGGTCGCCAACGTAATTGAAGGTCAAAGTAACGTAATTCTGAGAATATCATTTGGATTGCTTAGTGTGTAACTAAATAATCACTCTGATCAGTTGATTTCAAGGAATAACGACTATTCACGTATATTAAGATAGCGTATCACGCAGTATAGTTTCAATTGCCCTTATTATATTGAACATCTTGGAACTATGAAGTCACAGGAAAATCTATAAGAATACGTGATTTTTGGGAAATAATGTAGCTCGTCACACTCAAAAGCTCTCCATTAAACAGTATATTTTCTATACGCATTATATGTTTTGTGCCATTTCTCCATTCGTAAAGGTAATTATTACTGAAGAATGGTTGGTTGGGTAACAGGATCAATTAAAACAACAATTTTTTTTGCCGACATTTCGAATTCATTCAAATTCTCCTTCAGGCCTCGAAGAAGAGTATCTTCGTGTTGACAATATTACTATGACATATTAGATACATATTGAAAAAAATTAAAAAGATGGCAACAACCAAATTCCCGAGACAACACCAACACAAGACGACATGAACCGAACAAATTATCACACATATTATTGTAGATCATCGTTTGCGTTAACTAAATCAAAGCTGAGACAGACATAAAAAAACTTTTTGTTTATCTTTCGTGTGATATAGCGTTATACTCTGAATTAGGTAGTCCAGTTGTTCTCAAAACCAGGAGAATGGAGAAATGACACCAATCTGATCGAAAGTCAATTTGATGGTGATGAAATATGGTGAATGTGTAACTCATGGCTGTATGTATGTCGAATATGGTTTTCACTAGTCTATTGTAGTAAGTCAACATTTATTTTCGATTCATTTCAACCGGTTTAAATAAAAAAAATCATTTCAATTTGTGAAATCACGTTTGATATTTGTTGAAAACAACTCTGCAGTTGATTCGACTGAAATTTCAGTTGAATATTTTCATAGTTTTCAAATCAACCATCCAGGCGTCAAGGAGAAGAGATACCGACGATACAATCTGCAGACCCAAAGAATATTCACTAGCCAGAATTACGTTACTTCGACCTTCGATTAGTTTGACAATTTTTCCGGAAGTGGATATGTTCATGTTATTTCAATCTCATATTTACCAGTGAGGAAAAAAATTCTCGAAGTTATTTAAACTTCGAGAATTGAAATATTAGGAAATTTCATCCACTAGTTACTTATGGTGTACTGTTTGGAACCTTTGGTGTAGTAATTAATATTACTGGAGTCTTTTTCCGAACACATGATCTCTTTTCAAAAAGATTATTCTTGCCAAGCAAAATTTTCTGTTATGAAAGTGTTCCTACTTTCATAAAAATCTTGGCCTTCATTATTATCTGATTTAATAAAAACAAGTGAAATAATTTCACATGATTTTTTGAATTATTCACAATCGATTTCTGAAATCACATTCTAGCAGAAAAAGGTGTCTACTGACATATCCTTTCATTTCTCAATAATCATCCATCAGGCTATCGTCAAATTGTCGAATTGAAATTATCATCAAATCGTTTTGTACTTGCTGAATTCCACACAAATATGGCTTTATTTCAAAATAAGGCCCAGAAGTTGACATTCACAACTTAATAAGGGCTGAGTAACTTTGTCTTCTAGATCATATGAGTATAAAGTAAAAACTCAGTGTGATACTTAAAATCGATGGGAAGGTAATACCAATAGGCGGTTAAATTCATATATTCCACTGACTTCATTCAATATTGAAACTACCAACTCATCCCTATGAAGGTGAAATATTTTGAAATATGAAACATTGTCTAAGTTTGTGGAAATTCTCAACACCAGCCGCATCAGGGATAAACCTCCAGTGGAGAGAATCAAATAATATCCGGAAAACCTGAAGAAAATGAATACTTCTCATCATCTTTTTTTAAAGATTTTCACCAAACTAATGTGAGTGCTTTGATGACAAGGTATTATTTACAAATGTGTTTTCCAAGTATTGCAAAAGTTCCAAAAACACGACCGTAAAGAACTCATAAATGAAACATTAACACCCTGAAGATATCACTATGAGAATGTTATCACAAAAATATAAAAAGAAGGATTTTATTGTGATGAACTAGAAATTGAAACATTAGAATTCACAAGAAATGAATGAATGAATGACCGATGAAACATTTCTGAATGAATCTACAAGAGCACAAGAGGTTGTTGTAAAGCAATTTTTACTTCTTATATTTTATGATTTTCAAAAAGTATACGGAATATGTTGAATATATTCAGTGAAAGGCCGTTGGCGAGAGAGTTCTCCATTAGTCATTTTCTTTCTCAATCGATTTACTTTAGTTGTGGAGTGAGAACGCTAACGTGCTGCTTTTACTTGAGATCAAGAACAGGTTATTGTTGAACTTGACACTACAAGTGGCATTGAAACAAGTGAATTTCTCTTTAATCTTTACTGTCGGTTGCTTGCATTCCATTCATTGCTTTTCGCCAATATTATCAAGTTCAGATTGTAGCATGTAGCAGGTTTGAATACACGATTTCATTGTCAATTCATCAGAGGGTCTGAATATTTTTATGAAATTATTGATGACTAATAATGGCACTAATACGGAAACGGGAATAAGTATCACAGTAGGTGATCATCAATATGTGATTATTGATCAGGTCGCTATTTCCTTACGTTCAATAAGTGGAACGGATATTTGAGATTATTTTTAAGAATTGTTTGAATCAGTGTTAGCTTGGATTCGTGTATAAGTGGTCAATATGAAACCTCCTGTAAGATCGCGAAAGTGTACCAATGCAAGAGAAGTGTCAGCTGAAACATTCATCGCTCTACTATCGTAATTTGAAAATACATAAAAGTTTTGTTTAAAATAGTGAAGACCACACTAATCGTAGTAAAATCATGTCAAGTCAGTAGAATTCATCTGCAGAAATTGAGTTCTCCTTCATTTCTTTTTTATTCGAAATCAATGGTATGGACTACCATTATTATGATCATTATTTTTGTGTTCTGGGTACTGTATGTTGTAACTTTTTGAGCGATCTTCGAATAGATGAATACTCGCGAGAAAAATATTTGGAGATTGGAACCCAAGATTTTTAGATCATGAGGCACAACTTCTGCATCCCATCATTGAGGTCTAACGTTTTGAAGTTAAAATAAGTCACCATCAATTTCAAAAGTATGTCATTCACCTTCTGTATACAACCAGATTTGAAATTCTTTGTTCAAAAATTTTCTATCAACTTTCTGCCTTTAATTCATTATGAATTAAACTTTCAGTATTGAAATTTAGTTTTTTATTTAATTTGAGAACTTTTTAATTCACGATATTGAAACGCATTTATTGCTGAATTCGAAAAGTATCAATTGAAAAATTTTGTTATTCATGAAATTATTTCATTTCCTTATAAATCACTGGTACCAATAATAAAATTCCTTTGCTGTATAAACGAATATTCATAGAATAATTTCATATCCAATAATATTATTTCTTTAGAAAAAAAAAACGCCGATGTTCAAAACTAAACTTTGAAGAAGGCAATAAAAAAAAATTTTTTTTATTTTTCTGAAAACTCATGAAAAATACACCTTCATGAATTTTTTCAGATTTTTCAAGACCTGGGTACGTTTTAAACGACCATTTTTCGTAATTTTGGTCGTTTTTTACATTTTTTTGTCCGTTTGTCACCATTTAGAGCACTTTGCGAGCTCGGAAATGCAATTTTTGAGCTCGCTCGTCGAAGTTGAAAATTTATTTCTCAGAAAATTTCATATATATAAATTTTACTATAGAGCCTTTTCATTGATTCTTGTGATGAACAAATTGTCGTTTCAAGATTATCGTAGTGATAAACGGGACTTTGCTGCGAATGGTGCATGTTCTTCTGAGCACTTGTAGTAATGATGCGTTCTCTATGGAAATGTTTTTTCTTTTTTTATTATATTGTTAATTTCGTGGAAAAAACAGGGAGAGGATGAAATCGATTTATTAACGCACTGTTTCCATATAACTTGTCAGGTAGGTAACGATGTATATTTGAAGATCACTGAGCAGTATACTAGGTTGATATCATTTTCATTAGGTAATTATTCTTTAACATCGAAAAAAATTGTTCAAAAGATCATGTTATCTATACAAGTATTTGCCAATCACATTTATATTAAAACATCGTGGTAAGAAATGTTCAATCTTCGTTGCTATCTTCATCTATTACGGGACACATATTTTCCATATCGATAATATTAGAGAGCAGGTCTAACGATCCTCGACAAATATCTTCCGTAAGAAATGTAGTATGTAGCCTGCGACGTGAGAACAGCAGCCAACGGTTCGCAAACCATTCGCACATGTACAACAGTATCCCATTATGACATCAATACCAGCTCCGTCGTTGTCATACTTAACGTAACATTTGTACACTTTCGAACTAATGTGGCGTGACCTCACCTCAAAACTGATAATGCACCATTTTTCTATCAGAAATTATAAATGAAGCAATCCATCTTCGTCGAGCATTTCTCCCAAGTATAATATGGCTTGACCAAGTTGATACGAACCGGTGATCAATACTTCAAGATCGTCAACTGGGGAAAATCCAAAAGTTCCTTTGAAGATGTGGTTTCAAATGGGACCGTTTTCCTGTTCAAGTATTCTTCGTTTATCCTTTCCTCTAAATTATTACCTTTTGTGTTTTTCAGTTTCATGTTTTCTACAAGTCTTGCTTTTTCGTCCAAATTGTTTAACCGTTTTCTGAAAAGATTTTGCAGGCAATTAACGATTTGGCAGTGAACTTTTTCATCTTTCAACATGTTATTCTGGAAATCATGATGCAGCAAGCGATATTTTTGGGCCATTCTTCCGGTAATTGCTTCTATAACATAACCAAGTTTGGTAACAAATCTCAAATAATTCGACTCTTCCGCCGTGAGTTGATTTCTTTTGCCTTTCAAGGATTCCATGAGAACCACATTACTCTCACTTTTCAAAAACTCAACAACATCGTGAAATCCACGATCCAAGACAAAAACATCTGCCAGTCTCAGAATTTTACCGATTCCTTCCGGATCTTGCAGTATGCCTTGCAATATTTGAGCATCGTTGAGGTTGGCGTTGGTTTTGGCAAATCAATAACGTATCCATTCGAGGTAAAATAGTGAAAGGCTTACACAATGCTATTTTCTTTTGACCTAAGTAAGACTTTCGCTGATAAATGTTATTGCTACTTTTTTCGTGTCTCAAATAAGTTCCGTCACAAATTAAAACTAATTCATTAGTTATATCGTGCAACATCTCAATAGCAGGCGAGATCTGACTGAGAAAAACTTCTCTGTCCCATGCGTCGACAACGAAATATTTTGGAAGTACTTCTTTTCCGAAACAGTTCAAGATTGCATGGATTGACTTGTTCACAACCCGTTAACTCAATTCGATTACAGCTGCTATTATATTGTCCAAATTTCCAGATGGCAATTTGAACAAGAAAATGACAAGAGTTGAGATGACATCTGGAACCTGCGATTGGATTGATGTGTCTGCTTGAACCGTTGATAGTTTTGCCGTTGCTAGTTTTTCTTGAGCCTTGGTTTTTTCTTTTTTGAATTTTTTCAATCGAAGAATATTGTAGCACTTTTTGCAAACGTATTCACCTTCTTGAATGTGACTACCGTAGTCAGAAGAAAAAGTTGAAGCCTCAACTCTTGATTTCATTTTTCTTTCTCTTCATTTGTTCCGTTTTGTTGGCAGAGAATTCAATTCTTCGGGTATCATTCTTCTCTATAAATTAAAAGCACTATGGTTTACTAGTATTCTCATAACAAAAGTTTCTTCGCAACCACATCAAAAACATCGTCATTATTGACGAGCAACTAAGTTTTTGAGGCTTTTTTACTCATAAGACAAATGAACATTGGTTTTTGTTGTCTTTATGAGCATTTTAGGTCTAAGAAAGAGAAATCTCAAAATAGCCAAATAAACAATTTTAAAATCCCACAGAAAGTAGTCTGATTGTAAAAATAGACGAACCAGTAATTCAAACACAGCTGGTCATCGCAGCTTATTTAAAGTTTGATAAAAATAAAATTATTTTGTAATGTGGCAATATTTACATTTTTTCTAATTTGTGAGATGTCTGTCTCTTCGTGTTTCTCAGAGGATTTCAATTTTCAGGTTCAACGAGATCAAATATGCATTCCTGAGCTCGTAAAGATAACAAACGGCCAACAAAAAAAAACCTACTAAATCATCAAAATTACGAACAATGGACGTTTGAATACGTACCCAGGTCTTAAAAAATCTGAAAGAATTCATGAAGGCGAAGTTTTCAGAAAAATAAAAAAAAAATACGTATTTAAAAAAAAATTGTGATTTTATTTTTTTTTATGCTGGCACGGTGGCACGGTGGCCACGGTATTTTGCGGAAAAAAAGCGAATATATTACATGGAGTGGTTTGAAACTCTAGCCCGAGTCTGGTTGAGATACGTGAACGACACCTTCATAATATGGAACAACGGGATCGCAGAATTAGACACCTTCTTGAAGTACATCGACAACGTAAGTCCTTCCATCATTTCATAATGGAGAAGAAAATCCACAACGAATTGTCATTCTTAGACGTATTGCTGAAGAGAACCGACACTAAATGGGAAACATCTGTATATCGAAAACCTACTCAGTGAAGACAGTATCTGAACCAAGAACCAACCACCATCAAGAGATAAATCATTAAGACTCTACTAGACCGAGCTTTAGGGCTCTGTAATACAAAGGAAGGTCTCGAAAAGGAACAAGACATCATCAAAAATGACCTTCAACGAAATGATTACTCCAAAGTGATGGCGGAACAGGCTTCAGATAGAAGACAACCAGAGCTCTACAAAAAAAAAAGATGCCGCCACAAGCAGTACTTGTACTTACCTACATCAGAGGATTGTCGGAAAGGATGAAAATGATTGGGTTCAAGTATAACATCAGAACATGTTTCAGATCTGGGAACACTATACGTAGCAGCTTCACGAAAACCCGGCCAACAAACACAGACTGCGATTCCAAGAACTGAGAGGTTATTGAAAGTTCGCATTACCGAGCACTAGAAACACATATAGCGATAAGAAACCAGCCAATCCGGAAAAGCAGAGCGTGTTTGGACTCATCAATATAACATCAAGTGGGCTCAAGCTGAAATCATCCTCAAGGAGAAAAACTTTTCAGCAGAAAATTCAAAAAGCCGCATATATGTTGTCCAACAACGCATTTAGCCAAGTAAGCGTAGAGATAGGTAACATATGGAAACATTTAATCAAGCTCAACATGACCAACTCTCGTCAAACGGTCAGCTTCCGCTAAAACCGATAAAGCGTTGAGAGGGAGCGTTGAGAGGGAAGAGGAGCTAGGTGAAAGTACTCGAATGACCTATAAATAGTCAGATCTCTGAGAAATAAGTTCAGTTTTCACCCGGAGATGATTGTGGATACCAATTGAAACGTCGTGAAGTAACTTGGTTTTGGAATTTTTCAGTTTTTAATTTTCAATTCTTCTTAATAACTTCTCAATTTTCATCTCGTGTTAATAGTTCTATTTTTTTTATTTTTTTGTTGTTACTTATATTTTATTTCATTTTTTTTGCTTGATATAATTTCAGCAAGATTTCGAATTTCTTACAGATTTTTTCAGGGATTTCAAATCTATTTATATCATATTAGACAATGGAAGTTCGAACTAATGGAATTCATCATGAAATATTTTCAGTCACCTTCGAATAAGTAATTCTGAGACACAAATATAATTATCACATCATATAGATTGAGTTTTGTGATGAATTGATGTGTTTGAGTTGATTTGAAACTTATTTTTTCATTTTCAATTTCACCATAT
>WOGP01004116.1:0-10485 GCA_015342065.1 Leptinotarsa undecemlineata | reverse complement strand
TACCTAGATATTCTACTTTAAAAAAGGAAAATTATCTTTATGAATCAACAATTAAGGCAAAATATAAATTATACTTCAATACCACCTTCACAAGCCACATAAACAACAGTCGTTTTGTTTTTTATTTATATAGAGTAAGATAGGTTAGGTGCACAAAATGTCTCGGAACTCGGAACATAAGTAAACAGAACGCCTCTGAAATATGTCATCTTTGTTTGTCTCATATAGGTAACAGATTCATTGTCCTTTATTAGCTATAACCGATGTTGCCAAATGATGAAATAGAAACGAATGCCTTTGAATGTTGGTTACATTATTTTATTCCTCTTTTTTAAGTATTTGAATAATTTTTTAAAGAAAAAGGTTTTAAAGAAAATGCGTTGTTTTAGACCTCTTTTATGAAAACTACTTAATTTTCGTCAGGAGGAACATTCCCCATCGCATAATCAAAATTTTCAAAAAAGTGAAAGATTTCGAATCAGTTGTCATTTCAACGATGAAGCTAGCAGAACCCATTTTTTTAAAACACTAGTTTACAAAACAACACATAGAAAATCAGCGGTAGGGTAATATGAGCCTGAAATTATGACGTAGTCCGATTCAGCAAAATTTTTTTTCTCTAATTTCTGCTGACTTGACGTTAAGCTAGTAGAAGCCACGATATCTCCGTTGAATGGAGAACAAATCATTTCGCAATGGAGTACAAAATTGACGTAAAATTATGCCTTACTATAAATATAAAAATTCAGTAGTTCTGCTAGCTTAACAGGGGTTCCAAAACATGTATTTTCAGGAACGGTTTTCAATATTTAATACCCATTCCGCAACATTTATCAGAAAATACCAAGAGTAAAGTGGGGGTGTTGAGGGATGAATCAAGTTTTATTTTCATATTGATAGTCTCAGTTTTCAATATTCACTTCTTTTGGCTTCCTACTTCTTTCTAAAAATTATTCTTCCCAAAAAATATCTCCCTTTCAATTCGTTGAGAAGCATTCCCTCTACAGAATTCATTGTTCAGATAGGTCTATCAAAAATATTTGAACTAAGCCGAACAATATTACAAAACACCCTGTCTGTTGTTTTAAAATATTTTTATGGTAGTGCTTATATTTTAATTATCATTAATTTATTCTGAACTCAGTTGATAGACTTTCATAACAAAGCCTTTTTTTCAGACAGTAGATCTATTTATTTAAATTGAAAGGGGTGAATTTTTAGGAAAAAAAGGTTTTGGCTTTCTACTTCTCCATCTCTATACAAAAAATGTGGGAAATTTCAAAATGAACTCATTTAATGAAATGTAGATCATACAAAGAAATAACTTCAGACACAAACTGGAAAAAATGCCCCCTCGAAACAACTACTTTCATAAATATTAAGTTTCACGAATGTTTGGACTACAAACTTGAAATGAACAAATGTTTTTGTATAATTCAATATAGTTGTTTTGAAAGTACTTTTTCTTTCGTGTTATCCAATGTTCATATGAAAGTATTTGTTTTTGGAGGGGGCTTTTTCTTTCAGTTTGTCATTTTTTGTAGAAATCCAAAAACTTTCTGAAAAACAAAGTGGAAGAAAAAGCCCTTTCGAAACAGCTATTTTCATGTAAACATTGAATTACATGAAAGAAAAATACTTTCAAACTAAATACTTTTATATGAACTATGAATTATACAAAAAACACTTTTATCTATTCCGTTTATATTCCAAACATTCGAAATGGAATCAAGTCAGATATCATTCACACGATTCCTACACAATATGCGGTTACTATCATTATACCAGATTGTTGTGATAAGTACCCATGATCTATTAACTCAATTAACTGAGTGGTTTTCTCAACATGTTTTCTGGGAGTGTTCAATAAGAAGTACTTTCTGAAAAAGGAATGTCATATACTTTATTAAACTTATCCATATGTACATTTTGAACTAATTTTGTTCAGTCACATTACACAGGTTTCTTGGTTCCAGAAACCAAAATGTATCACCATTAATATGTTAATGTATGTATTCTAGTCTATTGAATTGTTCCATTTAAAGGTCTCCTGAACAAAAGCACATGCGGTTCGGGGGTGTGAAGCATGTAATGGACCCAGTTAGGGCTCTGCTGTACTCCTAAATTTCTCCATTCTGTCTCTGTCATTAAATGAGGCCTGGGCACCAGTTTAGCCAAATCTGGAGGCAAAATAACATGACGATACTCATAATGTTCATCGCAATATTTTTCTGAATACTGAATATTTTCTGCCGGCATTCTGGACTAAAACTAATATACATATAGGTTCTTTAATTATCTTCAATATGTTAGGCTAACCTAAAAAGTATAAAGACTGAACATTCTCATTTCACTTTACTATTGAACTTTTACACAAATTAATCGTAGTTCTCAAATGAAAATTCATGTACCTAAACTTATAACTCATTTTCAAAATGACAATTAAAAAATTAACCTTACAAAATAAAACAAAAACATACTTCTCTTCAATGTCACCAACACACCATGAGCTAAAAATCCAAAAATTCAGGGTGACCAACTTTCCACTGATTTAATAGGTGCGTTTTGTTCAAACACAGCAAAGACAGCGATTACATTCAATCTGGGATAACTCAATCTGGAACAGAAAAAGTGCCAAAAAAACACAACAGTTGTATCGTATTAAATGCTTTCTTTTTGACCCTGACACTTGTACATAATATGCTTTGATAAATATTTTTTCTTTACTTTCTTTGAACAATGCATAGGTGTTATTGAATTCAACGATAATAATATTTGGTCGATGTTGGTTCCGTACGACTGAACTTAAATAATATTCAGATTCAGTGGTTCGTACCCAACGTTCCAAAGAACGTTGGGTACGAACGAACACCACGTTTCAATCACTTGGACCCCTCCCTATGTAAAATATTTCGACGAAAACACTCGATCTACGGTACACTTGATTCTTCATAACATGAAGAAATCCTAATGGGTAGTTTTGATATTGCTACCAGGTGGTGCCAATAGTTAATATTTCTATTTATTTTAGTCATCGTTTAATCCTTGATAAAGAATGTTGCCTATATTATTTTTTCCTAGTGAGGTTGCAGCAAAAAACGTGAGAGTTGACGAGAGTTTACATATGATTGTGTCAAATATGAAAAATTATTTTTGCCGCTATTTAATATATTCGGTATGTTGCCAAAAAAAAAATAATTAACCCTAATTTCTGCTTCGATATTGACCAATATTATGTTAATAGGTGCATTTTTTTTCCGGAAATCTCATTCCAGATTGAGTCATTTCCATCAAAAGTTATTCGCTGTCTCTTGCTCTTCAAAGAAATCGAGAAACTTCCATGCATTGGCATCATCGATATAACCTTAATTAATGTCGGTGATTGGCACACAACCTAAAATAATATTTTATGTCAGTGTCATCACAATTCACATCTACCTCTCAATCTACATCATCAGTACCGTGAAAGGAACAGCGATACCAACGGTATCTAGCATTTGTTTTAAAGGTCCACGTAAATGAAATCAAGTAAGCCATAGATTTGCATTAATATTTTAATCGAAAGTCAAAAAAATTGACAATACAAACATCTACAGATGACAGAAAAGACATTAATGACAAATACACAGAGAAGCCAACATAGAAAAAAAATACATACATATTTGAAATCCTTTTGTGATATTGTCAATTATAATGCTTTATAAATAAATTTTCATTTAGATCGTATACACCGCAACTGTTGATATTTGGTTGAATGTTGAACCATGATCCTATCATTGCCGCTCGAGACAGCTATTGTATAACGAAACAAATGTCGCTTCCGAATATATTTACAATCGGCTACTTTTGTCGCTCTACAGCAATTTTTTTAAAATGTTTTTTTCGTTAACCAGCTATCGCACCCTTACGAAGAACAACCCTCAGAAGTCGAAACTTGTGCAAGCTAAGGACTAACGAGGTCTTACCATTTAACGTGTGATTCCTAGCACGGGTTGGATGATAGCGTCCAGCCTGAGGCTTGAACCATCGACTCACACATCAGCCGATTGAGTGAACAAAGCACCCACGTCGAACCGCCCGGCTTCCGATCGACCGGTACTCTCGTAAACCATGATGTAGGTACTTAAACTGAATATTTCATATCACTGTACACTGCATCAACTCTGGTAAATTCAAAATTCATTTAAAAATGATCATGATGTTATTTTTGATATGTTATTTATTCCACATAAAAAAACTGCTATATTTCAACCATAATGCTTGGTAAGGAATACTTTCTATCAGGTTTTAACATGTTAGGTATTTAGATTCCATAGTTTTTGGAAAAGGAAAAATACATTTTTTTCTTGACCTGTGCTGTAACTATATTATGAATATATTCTTCATTAACAAGATCTTTTCAATGTGAATTTTCCAAAAAATAGTGGAACAATTTGAAGAGTCCAAGTACATTTTGAGTATTTTTTACTTTTACTTTCCTCAATACACATTCATTTTGATTTACCTGATAACAAGGGTAGAATGATAGGAATATTCATCTCTCTCTCTCTCGTGTCCAAGTTCACGTGAAGTCAGATATCTCTTTACTATCCAAGTTAGGTGATATTAATGAAATTATGAAATGATATAATGAAAACTAAATTTTTTAGCATGTGGAATACTTTATTAAAATCATTAGTATTTACCTATGATGATAACACCAAAGTCAACAAAAATGTAATAGCTCAATTATTGGAATAACTATATAGGGAGTTTTTAATTTGGTGATTTCATCTCATCTTTCATTATAACCACTATTCAATCATCTATTAAAATCATGCCTTAGTTTTTACAGGAACGTTTTGCTTCATTTGCAAAATTATGGAGCGCATTCGAGTAACATCCTTATTTCCCTGCTTAGCTTTAGGATTGAAATCACACAGTTTAGCGATGCGTTCCCACTCTGTCCCAGGTTCCAACTCATCATCCTCAGCAACAAATTGTTTTTCGGCATTCCTGCGACAAAAAATTTATAAAAATGTAAAAACGTGATAAATATTTCTAATCAATTTTTTACCCAACACACTATTTCATATACTCATTATTATATTCTCGGAATAAAAATATTACTTTTTATAAGTTCGGACTCAAACATTCTGATTTACAAGTAAAAGAAATTGCGAAACAAAATAAAAAAACTGGAATCAATAGAACATATACTCACTTGGCAGCATCCCTTTTGAAGGCATGGAGTAAAAATAATTTTAATCAATCATCATCAATGAAAGTAATGTCCTCTCACATTGTTAAATCAAAATTCAAATTGTCTAGAAAAGGCAATTAGTGCATCTTGATTATTGATTACTTGGGTTTTTTAATTATTTTGTTAAACTACTATGCTACTACTATTAATATAAAAAGCCCACAAAATTTATCTCAAAACAGAATTATACAAAGTACAAAACTGATTTCTCAAAAATTATCTAATTTTTGTGGGGTTATTACTCAAGCCATATTTTGACTCTGGTCATTAGCCTCGTGTTCTGGGTAGGCTATGTTAATAACTCCCCGAGTTACTTGGGAGCATAATGGCGACTTGCAGTCTCTCTGCCAAGTAACGTTGCAAAATCATCCCAATTTCAACTAGATAAATTCTCTTGAGAAAAATATCTGGTCAAGGTAGGGACCAATATCATGTCCTTGCGATTTCTTGGATCTTATTTACAAATAATTTATTGAAGAACAAAAAACTATATTTTTTTTTATCTTGCTTGTGCTTTCTGACCATTAACTATTACCAATGAAAACAGGGAATGGAAATTAAGGTACCATTGGGTTGAATTATATATCTCAAACTGCTTTCAAAGCATTGTTTTTGATAATAAAAGAGCTGATCCAATGAAATGTTCTGTAGGAGTACCCCAGGCACTATAGTTGGAACATCCATTTTAGTAAGTGACATTAATAAAATATATACCATTCCTGAAGCAAATGATACATCAGATTGTCAATTCAAACAACTTGTTGGCAATTGCAATAAAGCATCACAGGAATTCAGTGAGTATCATTAAAAAAATTGGCTGCTGATGCTTATTTATATATTAATACCATTGGCAGAATTTTTTCAGAATGTGAGACCTCAAATCATTTCATGTAGCACCTATAAATACTACATAATTATTTTTGAAATGAAAAAAAGTTGTTTAAAAAGGTCTAAAACCTGAGATAAAACCTCAAGACATCTAATGTATATTAAGGATACTGCAGTACATTATTACTTACTCTATATTGTGTAAAAAGTCTGTACCAAAACATCAGGATTGTTTTTTTTAATAGTTGAAAAAAAAGTAATTTTGTAGCCAACTTTTTAAGTTTTTTAAACATTGTAATCAGTGAGTATGCACTTACCGATTAGCAGCTTTTGTTTTTGCTATTGCCTCTTCATGATTTCTATACCAATCTTCTAATTCTTTTTTGGCAATGTCTCTCAATTCCAACTTCTTCTTTTCTTCAGCAACATCTTAAATTGAAAAATGAATGAAAATAATTGATCCTTGAGTCACTTATTCATGACCAAAAATTTTAATCAATCTTACCCTTCTCTTCAAGCCTTTTTACTTGTTCCTCTCTCCATATCCTTATTTTCTCTGGTTCTACTCTTTCTTCATATCTCGGAATGAAGGAAGAGGATATATCTAGAAAATAATGTATGATTCCAATAAAATACTTAACAAAATGTGCAAAATAAGTAATAGTTTATTATCAAGAGCAGCTCATTCACTGAGAATTACATCGAAATGCTAAGAATATTAACTTAGTAACCAATTTATTAACTAATATAATTCACCCTTCATAATTAAGTCCTTCAAAGCAAATATTGTGTAACATCTGTGGTCACTACAAATTCGACCTAGTTCTCTGCAGAGGAGCTGAATGAACACTTCAAAGATACATACCATTTGACTTCGGTTCTTCGAAAAAATCCTGATCGTTGTTTTCGACCATTTCAAAACTGCCGGCAGAATTTGTGGGATCATCTACACATAAAGCAACAAAATAAAAACACAGGCAAGACCAAAATATAAAACTGTGCCAAATGAAATTAAAGTCAAAACTAAAAAACACACCTTGCTACATATATTGAAAAACAAGGATATTTAGAATCCACAATATGAGACATTGAAAAAACAGCGATCTACGCCCCTTTACTGCAAATCTACTCACCTCCATTTAAAACAGGAACCGTGACAGCAGCCGGTTTTACTTCATCTTCGAGACCAGCTAATTCATCCTGCTCTCGGGCTAAGAATTCCGCTGCAGGATCTTCATCAGTTTGATCGAAATTATCTCCGAATCCAGACATTTTTCAATTATGATCTTCAGTACAAGTCAACAATTTTGAGTTTGCTTAATTGTCACTGTCAAAAAGTGACATGAAATACAGTTCAAATGTCAGTGACTGACATGATTGTTTTTATGTTTTTACATATCTGGCATCATCATATACCGCCAACTATCCCCATGTTTATAGACTATTGGCCTGAAGCACAATGGCTATATAGGCAAAATTTAATTCCATATGAGACTAACTCTATACCATTTTATATGAATTGTTAAAAATATCTCCAGTTCGTTTTCAAGCAGAGGAAATTTGAATGCAATGATGTTTCAATGAAAAACTTATTTCATCGTGATCTTATGAGAGAAGATGGAAGAGAAAAACGAATAGACGAATTTCTGGATGTGAATTTAATTTTTTTCCTGGTAATGAGTTAGCAAAAGTATTTTCCGAACGAAATGTTGTATATATAGATTTTATACTTCGGCCATAGTGAAACGTAAATTTAGGTTCTTTGATGAATTACTTCAATGAATTATTAATGTTAAGATGTTTTGTTGTAATTTGAGTTCAGTTATTTTGAATCAAATTTTATTTTTTCGAGAAGAATTGATCAACATATTGGATAAGAAACTCGTAAATAAAAAAAAAATAATTTACGAAAAAGTATTCTTGCAAAGTATCACTGTAAAGGTGAACCATACTGAATTAAAGAATACATTAAACTGAATATAAATTTCTGGGTGTTGCCGTTCGTAGATATAACAATATTCAACGAAAAACCACATTTTACTACATTTTTGGGCACATATTTTGATAGATTTTGAATCTGTCAATATTGAGTATTTCAACAAATGACATTACTGTTCAATGTAAAAATTAGTCCATGGATTTGAAAGTAAGAGTCGAAATTCACGTATGATTCATGATTTCAAATATCTATTCAGTAATTATTTAAATTTAATTGCTAGAAAATTTAAAAAATATTCGTAATTTTTTTTTTCAGTGCAACTTTGAGTTCACATGCATTGGATGACCAATAGACATACGGAATTAACTTCACGGATATCCAATGGACGTTTTTTGATGGACAAGGAAATCCATCGGATATCCTATGGATATCCATTTTCCAAACCCGTTGGACTTGATTTGGAAATTACTTGTACAATAAAGAGACAAATATTGGACTGAGAAAAACAAAGGACATAGATTTTCAAGAACATAAATTCGATATTGAATATACATCACTTGCACTTTTTTTTGACATTCTGTTTGCACGATTTATAGATGCAAATTATATTTAAACTGGACCTGTGATGGCACTGATTTGGACGCAAAGAAAAAAATGTTTATTTCCTAGTGAGACATTTCACTTTACATATTTTCAACATCGCCATTTAGAAAAAAAAATTATTTGAAAAATAAGTAAGTACTTATTTTTTAAACTGGTAGTAGATACATACAAAAATAAATGACGATTGAAAGATATTCTCTAATTGTCCATTTCAGGTCCGTTATATGTGGAATAACAATACATACCCCTCGCGAAGTACCCCTTGAAGTCATTTTAAGTCCATAAAATGGTATCTATAATAACATCCATGTTTGTGTTGCTGAATAATGGACTTTACATGGATACGAATTTAATGTCTATAGGGTTCAATATGGGACCTTTTATGGATGTCTGATGTATATCCTATGTCAATTGGTCCTCCAGCTTACTGAATGCCTAGGTACCTATATTGAAGTTCAACATGAATCCAAGAAAGATTGAAACGGTGGTTAAAGCCCTACGACCGACCGATCGATTTTCACTGCTTATCATTCAATTCGTGCTAGGAATCGCACAAGTTTCAACTCATGAGGGTTGTCGTTCGTAGGGTGACGACCAGGACTGTAGCGAAAAGAAAAACCAGGGAGGGGAGAGAATTCAAATGTTTCCAACCCCACCAGCAAAATTTCCCAACATTCGAAGAAATGAAAGCCGAGGCATTAATTACTACTGTGATATATTAATTTTTTTTACTTATTATAAAAATAATAATGGGAATTATTCTACTTTGGACCAAGGTTCTTGGTCTTCCACCATATCCACCATGTATAGGAATATTCAATACAAATGAAAGGAAACACAATAATATCGATCTTATTGTTTTCTACTGTTATTTTTTCTATCTTTATCCCAACTTTTTCAAGTCGGAAAACAGCGAAAAGTTGAGAATTTTAAAAAATTGTCACTTCAAAATTTGTGGACTATTCAGGACTGTTTTCTTACTTGGGAAATTAAACTTTTTTGAAGATTTCAAACAACTCAGAATTCTCTTCAAGTTATGCATATTGGCAAATCCCCACCTTCCCTTTTCCACCATTCACCTTTCCTTTTTCTTATTACCTCTCCTTTTATTTTCTCTCATTTTATTTTTTTTTAATTTTTATTCATTTTTTTACTATTTTTTTCTATCTTCATGACCCAAAATTTCCCAACTTTTTCCCAAGTCGAAAAAGAAGGGGGGAAGCTCCACTCCTATCCATCCCATGGCAACGGCTGGTTAACGGAGAAACATATTTTAACAGGGACACAAATAAATAACAGAGCTTCCGATGATAATTTTATTGACAATGAAAATTCTCATCTGTAATATATATCAATTCAATATCCATATAATTTTTCAATAAGAGTAAAAAATTACAAACGACACGCGTCACCCATCCAAGTACTAACCGTAACCGACGTTGCTTGGCATCAGTGATCGGGCGAGAACTGCCACTTTTCAACGTGGTATGGCTATTGCATAATAAAACTTTATTCTTCAAGAAATATAACCTACACAATAATCCATTTTGAGGTTTGGCTTTCTCCCCATGGGAGAAATCAATCTACAATTCAACAACTTAATAAATTGATAAGTATAATTGGAAAATGCAATTCATTGAAAACTCTTTTTCCACCCCAGAAAAAAATATTTGCGTTTTCTCGACGCACGTTTCGCTAATCAAGTTCATTATTAGATGAAGAATAATTCCTACAGCTATGTTATTTTCATAATAATATAATATTAATAATATTTATTAAATCCTTCAAGATCACAAAAAATGATATAGGATACGTCTTATAGAAAATAAAATATATACATACAAATATAAACATATATATAATTATAAATGTA
>WOGP01004115.1:0-14378 GCA_015342065.1 Leptinotarsa undecemlineata | reverse complement strand
GTAGAATCTTCCAGGATTGGCTCACTCCAAGGCGTTTATTAGCCCTTCGAAGCATGCCAAACAGTTGTTGGACTACAATAGGGATAAACTATGATGTCTAACAAGCCTTCTTACAGGTAACTGTCATTTGAACCATCATATGCAGATACTCGGACTGTCGGAAGACAGCGGAGCATATACTTTGTGCATGCCCGCTGGGGACTGAATCAGGCTGACCTGAAATACCACTCACCATACGAACTAATCGGCTTCGTTAAGAAGCTGGGTTGATTTGGTCGAGTGTGAATAGGTGTGAGCCACAATAAACCCTTGCGGGTTGCGGTGGAGGGTCGAATAGACCAACTCACTTTGGACCTAACCTATTCTAAGTATAAACATCAAAACGTGCGTAGTTCAACCTTGCCTCTGACTGTCCTCATTTAACCGATCCAAGGTTATTCGTCATCTGAACATTAGTCATCTCCTACATAAAAATACTTTATTTCTTTGGTTTGAGACGTTGCGTATATGAACAAGTGGAAATACGTTGATGATAAACAATAAGGTAAAAGGGCGGGAACACTTCCCTGATAAGCTGAATAATATATTTGACCGGAACCATTGTATACAATTGACAACTAGATTTAGATATTTTGGTACTGTTTCGAAAACTCCATGTTAAAATGATATTTAGCCGGGATAATGCCTGTGAGATTCAACATCAGTGCTGAGAATTTTCATCTACAGAATCTTGATGTATCCTGTTTCATGTTTGTTGTGTGATACATATGTGTTATTTAATAAGTGGGATGTATCAGTAGGGATGTATAATACAAAGAAGCGTATTATTTCAGGAAAGTGATAAAATGCATCTAAACGTCGATGAAAAGAGCATTTTATGGCCTGGTCGACAGAATACAAAACCAGAAGGATTTATGATACCGACGCATCTAAAAGTTTTAACAATAGAAGAAAAACCATTTGTGTACGTGAGAAAATTGATTGATCTTCAACAGGAAGGTTGTTCCGCAGAAGAAATACAATGCCCTCATTTTAATACATCGGATGATTGTAAGTTCGATTTGAAAATACATACTTTTTTTGTCTTTGAACAACTTTTGTTTCGTCTGTTTCGCCTTTTTTTTTACTTGTGATATAATACAGGCCGTCACGTACGAGACGTGTTAGATACCAATCACTTCACCTTATTTCTGTCTTTTTCTCATATCATCCCCTGTCCATATGGTCCAAAGAAATATGTTATCATATTCATGGTATATATCAGCAGTTGAATTTATTTTTTCTTTAGTGTTGGATGTTCCACCACACAATGTTTTTCGGACTTCGTCATCGTTCGGGCACCGCCGCCGGCTAAGTTTTCCTTTTCTCGATCGGTTCATATTCTGGCTTGCTGTGCTTTTCATAAGAGCATTCTGTTCTTCCATTGCATTTGGTGATCAAGCTTGGTTGTTTCCAATATGTAGATGGTCTATTTCTTCACACTTTCAACACTTTCTCCTTCGATGTTGGTTTTTCAGGAAAGATTATCAATTTCACTCCCATTTTCATTCTTTGCAGCACCGTATCCACGTTAAGATATCTTAACCTAAGGATTAGCACCATCTAGAGCTTCCACGATCTTTTGGAATATGCTGCAGTATGCATAACCTCGCAGCGAGAAAACTATTGTGGTAGTGACACTTTCTCTAGGGATCAACTGTAGCCAGTAAGATTTTCCTCGTTGGCCATGTCACTGTGCTCAAGTTGGTCTTTCGATCTGTTCACCTATTCACTCAATTTCCTATCCACTTCTTCTATAACCCTTTTGTTGATATGGCCGAACTCATTTCCTACTCTTATGATGAATGTTTCTATTCCTGTACATGCTGGACCTCTTATGCATAGTTATTTCTTTCGTATTTGTATTCGTAGGCTACGCTAGTTTTACTACACAGTTCATTCTTTTTTGTTACTTTCATCGTTCCACTAATTGTTTCAGCAACGTTTTCTATTTCTTTCTGCTCTTCCAGATTCTCTTTTCTCTTTCGTGTTTTTCAATTTCTGCTTGTATTTTCCTTTATGTGTCTTCCTTCTCTTCTTTTCATTTCTTCTATTATTCTTTTTGTTTTTCTTTTCTCCTGTTCTTCTTTTGAAATCTCGTTATTTCGTCATAATAACTATCTGTTGTTGTAGTCATTTGCTCAAGCTTTTGTTTGAAGGTGATTGACAATGTTTCATGATGAATTTCACTAGTTCGAACTTCCATTGTCTAATATATACTTCCCATAATACAACCATTACAAGAAAAAACATCGTCCTTTGTGAAGAATTCAAAGCATTTTGTCGAACTACTAGGGTCAATTGAAGTCACACAGGAAGATCAACTAATTAGCTTCGACGTGGATAGCCCTTACACCAACGTTCCGGTCGAAGAAGCACTCCAAATCATACAGAGAAAGCTATCCGAAGACGGGAACCTGAAAGAGAGAACGAATATACCTATAGAAGTAATTATGGAATTACTAAGATGCTGTCTACGAAACTGTTATTTCCAACTAAAGGACGAATTCTTTACACAAGATGAGGGACTGCCAATGGGATCGCCACTTTCACCAGTCAGAGCCAAAATATATATGGAGTGGTTTGAAACTCATGCCATCAAAAAAGCTCACAAGAAACCTCTAGTCTGGTTGAGATGTGTTGAAGACACCTTTATAATATGGAACCATGGGAATACTGAATTAGACGCCTTCCTAAAAGACATCAACAGCATGAGACTTTCACAATGAAGAAGGAAATCCATAACAAAATGCCATTCTTAAACATTTTAGTAGAGAGGACCAACACTAAGTGGGAAACATCTGTATACCGAAAATCTACTCACACGGGACATTATCTGAACCACGAATCCAACCACCATCAATCAACTAAAAGAGGAATCATCAAGACTCTATTAGATCGTACTTTCGGGCTCCGTAACACGAAGGAAGGTCTCGAGAAGAAACTAGACATCATCAAAAATGATCTACAACGAAATGGCTACTCCAAAGCGATGGCTGTCTTTGGCTAAAAGACAACAGGAGCCTCGCAAGGAAGAGAAGCGGTCACAACCAGTGCTTGTACTTCCCTACATCAGAGGATTATCGAGATGATAAGAAGAATTGGTGTTCCAAGTACAACATCAGAACCTGCTTCAGATCCGGTAACACTATCCGTAGCAACCTCACGAAAACCAAGCTACCAAACGCGGACTGCGATTCCAAGAATCCTATATTGGTGAAACTAAGAGGCCATTGAATGTTCGCATTGCCAAGCACAAGAAACACACACAGCGAGGGGAAACCAGCAAATCAGGAATATGTTTGGACCCATCAACAAAACATCGAGTGGCCCCAAGCTGAGATCATACACAGAGAGGAACATTGGTTTAAGAGAAAATTCAAGGAAGCCGCATACATGTTGTATTCAGCCAAGCTAGGGTAGAGATACGCAACATATGGAAACCCATCATCAAGCGAAAAATTGCCAACTCCCGCCAAACGGTCATCTCTTAGTGAACCGGTGAAGTGGAAAAAAGGGAAAGCGGGAATAAGTGAAAGTACCCGAACGACCAATAGTCATCTGTCGGAAGAATCACTCCAGGACAGTCGAGGACGATTGTAGATACTAACAATTGAAACGTCGTGAACTAACGTGGCTTGGTATCTCTTAACTTTTTATTTTCATTTGTATTTCTTTGTATTTTTCATGTTTTGTTCAATCGTTTTATTTTTACTTATATTTATTATTTCACTATTCTTTCATTTCAGGTTATTTTTGCTTAATATAATTGTTATTTTCAGATAGGTATTTATTTTTTATTCTCCTTTTTTATTGTTTCAGGGATTTCAAATCATTTTATATATTAGACAATGGAAGTCCGAACTAGTGAAATTCAGAGGGAATAATGTCGGAAAAACTGAAGTTTTTGAATATATTGAGGCACTAAAGGAAAGGACTTGTTTTAATGGATAAATATATCCGCTCTATCACCTCAGAAAAGGTAGACGATGTTCAACAAGTCATTGCTAAGGATTATGACATTATCCATTTATTAATGAATAGTAATTCAATTTGGTTAATTTTACAATATGAATGGATTTTTTGGTTCGCTTAAATGGTTTTGTTCGAATATTTTCGGAAAAATCTCAACCACTTACTTTGACACAATTTGAATTTGGGGGGTTGGCAGTCTGTAAGAGGAAAGTATGGGAGAGTACGTGAAAAGTAATTCAAAAATAAAAGGATATTTTTGCCAGCTTATCAGTCATTTTTGGGAATCAGTGTATACTCATCGATTTTCACTTCTGGGTTTGAAATCTTTAAATTTTATTATTTTCACAAACGTGCTTCAACAGTCGTCACGTAGCTCTGAAGTCATGCTCGGAGAAATAAAATCCTAATATCAAGCAGAGAGCTCATTGGCTTCCAAGACCAGTCTGGATTTCGATATCGGAATAAAAGTAAAAAGTCATTTCTGAATATAAACTGAGGGAAAACACCAATAAATGAAAGGTTCGCTTTTGAACACAAATCACGTTCCTAGTTGCAACCTCTACTGAATAATTGTAACAGCCAAGAGGAATATATTATGAAATTGTCTTGCAGAAATAAGAAAAAGGAATAGAGTGGGTATAGCCGGATTTTCGGAAAGGATACTTGAAACTCATCATGATAATCCAAGTGTTTTTTTTATGAAAACTTGTTCAATTATTTTCCATTATTATATCTTGCTTTCTGATTATATCACAACTCCTGACTTTACTTTCGAACAGAAAAAATAAATATATCATTAGCTTTGTTCTGGTTCGACGAAATTCAGGTTCTAGGACGTCAGGATCATGCGCAGTTGATATAGAGCGTTCTGGTTTATTGAGGATAATTTCGGACTGATGAATCCTCTGTTCTGATTTCGATTGCGAAATGATCCTAAACTGTTTTGAACCGTCCCGAATCGTTCTTGCTCTCGAGGCTGAACTGTTGCTCATGCGCATTCATGTGGAAATTTGTTTGGGCTATTTGCTAGGATGTTTTTTTATTTATTTGATTTGCATAATTGATAGTTGAGGGTAGATAACATCTGAACTGACTATAAGGATACGCTACATAACAAAATTGACATGATCAATAGTATTTTCTCGTCTTCATCTCGTCATATTTACGATAGGTGGCACAGTGATCTCCTCAAAAACGTTCTGGTTTAAACAAGTGTCCGAAACTATTTCGGACTGTTTGAGATTTTTGTATGTACGCATCATGTCTTGCGCTGTTTCCAAACAGTTTTGGATGTTATAATCAGAATAAACCTAATGAACTAAGTCAATGTTACAAACTACATCATAATATATACAAGATGACGGGAAGAGCAAACAATCAGACAATAGCTCCCAAATAAAATGGAAATTTTACATGTAAACATTGTTAAAAAAACTGGTGTATAAAGTGAAGTGTACAGAATGCAGTGAATATTTTCATCAGAGATGTCTCGAGCAGTCTAGCGATCAAAAAAAGCATGCAAGTGCAAGCATGAACCTGACAGGCAAACTGAGGACATCATACATGTCTCCGAGGAAGAATACTTGAGGGAAGAAAACAAATTACTCAGGCAAATTCTGACTGACAAAGACATCATTATTGCTGACAAAGAAAAAATAATACAGCTTCTGAATCAGAAAATAACATTTTTGGACAAAAGACATTCATCAATAAATAACCACGTCTTTCAACAAGTCAGGAACACAAAAAAATCTGTTTTTGCAGATAAAGAAGAAACCCTGGAAAAAAGTTCAGAAATTGTAAACAACAAGGTACAGGATAGCACTAACATTGAAACCCAACCTAGCATCATACAGGGTGGCACTAATTATGAAACGAGACCCAAGAACATATTACATGAAACTATTCATCTTGAAAACGCCCAATGTCCAATATAATTAACCTTCAGGAAGGAAATAAATGTGACAGTGAAGGTTTTCTTTCAACAGGTCATCAGGAAAAGTAATCGCTGGAAGATCAATTATGGAAGAGGCGATGGGGACATCAATTTTAAATGATAAACAGAAAAAAATATGGTTATTTGTTACAAAAGTTTCCGATAACATAATGGAAGAAAATATCAAGGAATATATTGAAACACATATTTCCAAAAATCAGGATTCCGAAAATGAAGTGAAAGTCAAAAAACTTCACACACTCAATGTATGAAGGAACAACCAATCCTTCATGATAGGGGCAACACCAGGCTTGAAGGAAGAATTATATGATCCCAATATTGGCTTTGAACGCAAAGATTTTAGGAGAGGAAGACATTATGAAACTGTGGAAACTCGAACAAATAACACAAACCAAGCAGAGTCTTTTTCAGGAAAGAATCGAATAAACAAGATCCAAATGATATGAAAAATTTCCTAATGCACCATAACTTGCGGTCTCTAGGAAACAGTGTGAATATGCTCCAAGAAGTCATAGAAAATATTAATTGTCCCGTTCTATGCATAAAAGAGCACTGGGATAAACTAAAACACTATACTATTGATGATTTCTATCTAATATCGAGCCATTGCAGAGAGGAAGGCAAACATGGAGGTTCAGCAATGTATGTGATGAAGATGATCTCCGGTAGTCCCATTGATGAAATTAACGCTCTCTCAGAGGATTTTACTTTTGAATGCTGGAGCGCAGCTTGCAAAACAGCAGGCGGCATCAAATTCATCATAGTCTGTGTATATAGATCACCATTAAGTGATATAGGAATTTCAACATATAATTGCAGGTGATTTCAATGTGGACCTTTTATGTCAAAAAACGAAGGTTTGCAGAAATTTCAGAGGTCTGCTGGCCAGCTACAACGCTACTATAACTATTTCGGAACCAACAAGGGTAACTTCTCATTCTAGTTCTAGTTGCTTAGATAATATTATTACAAATTTTGATGAAATAAAAAAGGAATAGTCATACAAACCGGTATTTCTGATGATTTTGGGAAGCTCCTGCTCTGTAGTATAATGAATCAAACTCACCTCACTTCCAGAATCCAGAAACGGTACTATAATCCTGAATCAATTCTGAAATTTCGTACAAAATTAGCTTCCGAGGATTGGTCAAGTCTTTACAATGCAGAAAACCTAAATGAATCATTCTCATTTTTCAGTAATACTTTCAACTTCTATTTCATTCCAAAATCATGTAAGAAAAATAAGTTGACTAATAGTAAATTTTTTATGTCACCGGAGATTAGTCATATGATAAACAAACTAGTTTTCTATCAATCAATATATCACATTGATCATCAAAGAAATTTACAAGTTACTGAAGATCAACTATAATCTACTAGAAAACGCCAAGAAAGATTACTATAGGAAGAGAATTGCACAACCAGACAACAAAACCAAAATGATGTGGCAGATAATTGAAGAAGAAACGGGTTCACTGCATTGTAATCAGATAGATACTGAAAATCCAGGAGAAATGGCTAATAATTTTAAGAACCATTTTGCAAATTCATCTCTCAAAATTTTGTCAACATAAAATAATAACGGTAAAGTGAGCGGTTTTGAGAAGTCGATAGCCTCCAATAGTCACATCTTGTTTTTTGAGTCCAGTCACAGTCACAGTTGAACGGATCATCAAGTAATTGAAATTTGGGATAATGAAATTATTGCATGAATACCTTATTTTGAAGTGAAATTGACAGAAGAAACTTTCAAATTGACGACTAGGCGTCATCTTGAAAATTTCATCTGGTGACTAGGCGGCATCTGGAAAAAACATTAAATGGAAAGGGAATCTTCTGACACATCTTTTTGAAGCTCCTGACAAATGCTTTGCAACCCTAGAATATAATGTCAATATCTTCAACTACTACAAAATGGCGAAACTTTCAATAATTGCCTGAGTACATTTGACATTTAACTACATAATATGAGGTAATAAGCTTGAGGTCAGTTCAGAAGACGCTCGAGATGGTTGCCTTCTCGACATATGAACAGCCTATCGATATTTCTCGCCGAACATTTTCGAACACAGTAATGTCTGTATTTCTACAAATATTTCTTATTCTCTGCCGTATATCCAATATTGAAGCAGGTTCAGTTTCGTACACCTTTTTGCTTGGAATAGCCCCATAAAAAAAGTGTAAAGGTATCAAATCTGGCGAGCGGGCTGCCATTCTGTAGGAACAATCCAACGACCGGGAAAAGGAGTATCCAAATAGTTTCTTACTTGTGTGGAGTAATGTGGTGATGCTCCATCTTATTGCAATTCAATATCCATATCGAATTCATTAGAATTCGCTTCGACGATTTCAGTTATAAGAGGGTCAATAGTAGTTTCCAGCATACTCAAACACAGTTCCCCTGTTAAATTTTTATGAATAAATAGAGGTCCTACAATATGGTTTCCCAATATTCCTGCCCAAATGTTAATTTTTTTCTGGATATTGGGTATGTGTTTCCCGGAAAATATTTTCATAAACAAAATATATTTTTCATAAATAAAAAATATCTTAACAAACCTTATCGGGTTGTTAGAATTGCCATATGGTAGATAAAATGGAATATTTCTAGAAATATCGATATTATTGTGTTTGTCTTCAGGAAATTATGTTCCGCCATTTTGTAGTAGGTGAAGATATTGACTTTATATTCTAGGGTTGTGAAGTCTCCGTCAGGAGCTTCAAAATTATGTGTCACAAGATCCCCCTTTCCGTTTAATTTTTTTCTCAGATGGGGCCCAGTCACCATCTTGAGAGTTACATCTGTCAGTTTCACTTCAAAATAAAGTATTCATGCATTAATTTCATTATCCCAAATTAATTTACGCGTTCAAAAAAGAAAAGGGGGGGATTAAAGAAATGCACTGTATATATGAAATTGAAAGAGGATTATAATGAAACAAATTTTGAATTCGTTAATTACAACTAACAGTAGAGTCAATAGGATTTTTCACAACAGTTTTTTTATTTTAGTTCTGCCAGGCACAACATAGTGAAACATAGTAATACAGTGGAATATAATAAATCATTGAATAAAAACAATTATCGATAGTAAATATTTTTTAAGATATCGAAGGTCATCGAATTTCGAGGCGGAAATAGTATGAAAACTCGTAACAGAATTCGGTCATGAAAAAAGTTAAGAACAAGAGGAACATAAAACAAAAAACAAAATACATTGGACTCAGGGAAAGCGTCAGGGACGTGTCTGGATGCTCTATAATTGGTTTGGGGTGGCTACGGCCAGAACCCCGGATCTTCAGGATTAGAGGAGTCGAATTGGAAGGTCATAATTCAATAGCTTTGAGTTTTTTATGGTTTTGGAAAATTGGATTTCTATCAGAAATTGTAAGATTTAATGCATTGAACCCTTGAGTGAGATCCTGTATTAATTAAATATTCCTTTCATCATTGGAAAAACATTCAATATTCAACAACTAACATTCTGATTCATCTATTCAGGGACCAGTCAAATTATTTAAGGTCAAGTGAAACGTTGAATTTCTCAACAGAACTATATCCCTTGTTTCATTGGTAGTCTAGAAGTGTCTTCTAACCCTGTATAATAAAGTTGATCTAGAGTGACAACTGTTGAAAAGGGTTACAGTATTCCTATAAACTCCTGTAGATGGCCTCAAAATAAGAACTCCAATTTGGTAACCCTTTTCAACACTTAGTATTAAACTTCTATGAAGGATCAAGAACCGACCTACGCCCTTGCCTCTGCAGATCCACAGCTAGCCGTTCCAACTGGGCACTAGTACCCTTATCTTGATCATGATTGAGAAAAGTGTAAAGCAACGTTACATGGTTGTCAGCGGCTGGTGTGACTCACTGGTGTGAAATATACTGAAAATTGCATCGGCATCAGATAGCACTGGTCACGGATTGAACATTAAAGATCTGTTTAAATCACCATACTCCCCAGACCTTACGCCAACCGACTATCATCGTTTCAAGTACTTCGGTATCTTTCTCATCAATAGAACCTTCGTCAATCTGCACCAAGCGAAAACGGCCTTCGTCGACTTCATCAAATCCCGATCACTCAATTTTTAGGTTGATGAAATTAATCAACTGGTCACGTTGGCAAAAGTGCACGGATTTAAATGGCGTTTAGTTGGATAAAATTGAATGAGTATTCACCGAGATATTACAGTTCAAAGTAGACTCAAAAACCGGACAAAACTATTAAAACAACCTAATAGGTATTTTCACTTTTATCGTTTACCAAACAAAACACTAGCGGCATATAACCATGAATTGGAAAAGTGCAGTAAGAAAAAAGTTCCCTTCATATACACAATGTCTGACTCACGTAAAAATCTAATTACTCATACATGAAAAGAGGTATGTAAGAGTTTGCGCAAAAATGGTGGATAGCAAAATTAACCCAAATTTTTTTGAAGATGACCATGATCGACTTTGACCAAAATATAATTCAATTTCGGAGGTCGAACAAAAAAAGCGAAGTCATCATGAGCTCAACAATATGAGCATTCCAAATCCGACTAATATTGTGAACGAGAAAAAATGGTTACGGATGCGACTCCATCGTCATCGAGGCGCCATCGATTGAAAGTGCCTATATATCCCTAAAGGGCTAACTCATTTCATCGAAATTGAACTAGGACAACGCATAAAGAACTGTGATTACTGTAAGCCGAAGATGAATGGGGAATGATGCGGACTTTTATGGTTCAATCAGAAAATGTGACACAATTCTGTCGCAATCAGTCATTTTTTTCAATAATGAAAATGTAGATATATCGAAATGGACAGGAAGGTTTTCTTAGGTTAGGATACTATTTGGGAACAGCGAGTTTTGTGACTTGTGTTGCAATAGCAAATTTTCTTGACTTAGGAAAACTAGTTAGCTACGTTATTTTTCTACATCAACATTGAAATTAACACAAACAAAAAAACAAACACTAGTAGCATCACGAATTCAAAACTGTCATTTCCTAAAATATTTCAATATGACAAAGTTAGAGAAAAAGGGATAAAAAATTACTGGCATACACCAACAATCTCTTGTCTGAATAATCCTTATATATTGAGGACTTTTTTAAATAACAGATTTCCATCTATAAAATTCACGTTCAAGTTAGGAACTTCCATTTATTGCCGGTTTGGTTTTTAGATGCCACTGTGGAAAGCTAGACTATGATGTATTCAGGAAGGAAATAAGCACTTACAGGTATATTCCTGGCAGCTCACATCACTGTGGGCAGCATAAACGTGCTGGGATCAATGTTCTAGTACATCGTGTTTTGACATTTCCTCTTGCACATAAGAGGTTCACGAAAGAAAAACAGAAAATACGAGGTCGTAATCTCCCGTGCCCCCAAGTCTTAGGGGCAAGGGAGATTACGTCCTCGTTCTCGAGTCATGTAAGTACAATTCCAAGTGATTCTTGAAAATGGCAGTTAGCAGAAAATGAAAATTACAGACGCGGTTCAACCCGGAAAACAGTATATCAAATTACTGACCGCAGAAACATATCCGAACACATAGTACACTCAAAGACACGAAAACATATTCCACACTACTCACTTGAAAGCCAAACTTCTGTGTGGCTTTGCATTCCGTAAAGCCTGCAAAACACATCAAGTTTCACCTAAGACATTCAAGATCAAATATCACAATAAAGCTGAAGAAATTAGATGAATTCTTGACTGATCCAGCTTCGCCTTCATCCGAAAAACCATTCAGAATACCTTAGGTGATCTCTATTACACCAACTTATGTTTATACCAATGTTACGGACGTTTATCAAATTCAAAAATTCATCCAGTAATTTGGGACACATTTCTCAGGATAAACCATGAAAAAGCCAAACACATCAGTGATAAAAAAATCGCCACTCAAGTAAAACTAAAAACACCTCAGGTCATATCCGATTTCCTCGTCCTAGTCCACAACTTCTCCAATAACCCATTGAATGATAACACTCTCAGCATTCTATCTAAAGGCTTCAACTTCTCCATAACTACCAGATCCATTCTCATCGAAACCATTATTACTCAAACAGAATCTGCTATTGTTCACCTATCTGAAAACCTAGCTGAAGAAGCACATCAAGATATCGCCACCACATTAAGAAGATCAAAAGTTCCGAAATCCAGTGTTACCCCAGCTGAGAAATAATCCCTCAAATATCTTAATAACAACCCAGATATAGTCGTCCTTCCAGCAGACAAAGGCAATGCCACGGTGGTTCACATACCATACCACAATACCATTATTCAAATTTCTGGAATACCAAATAACCCCTAGAGACCCAACCGGAAACCTTGAAAAGAAGACCAAAGCACTCATCAACAATTGCAACTCAGAGGAAGAAACCTCTCATTTCAAGAGATAATCTTCTCGTACACCCCGCTTGTATGGTCTTCCAAAATACACAAATAAAACATTCCCCTTCGTCCCATCGTGAGCGCATTTGGTTCACCCACACACGTCGTTGCCAAGTATCTTGCAAATATTCGTCAACCACTAGCCGAACATTCCTCATCATATGTCAAAAACTCCTATCACTTCATAGAAATTCTGCAATCTTTCAATATCGAACAAACAGACATCCTCGTCAGCTTTGACGTAGTATCCCTTTTCACAAATATTCCAGTATTCATCAGCCACTACATGTCCAGCACATATTTCCATTTCCAGGACAAATTCTACAAACAAGTCATAGGCGCCCCAATGGGTTCTCCTCTCTCTCTGTCTCTCTCCAGTCATTGCCAACCTCTACATGGAGGACTTCGAAACCAGAGCCATTGACACGTCTCATCTCAAAACCACGTTTTGGCCCCGATACGTGGATGACGCCTTCGTTATATGGCCTCATGGATCCGAAGATCTTCATGCATTCCTGAACCACATCAACTCCTTAGACCCCGACCTAAAGTTCACAATGGAAGTTGAAAATAATAACTCACTCCCTTTCCTGGACGTTCCTATCTCACAGTTCAACAACTCCTTCTCATACACGGTCTACCGAAAAAATACCCATACCACACTATAGAAGTAAACACCAGTAAGTTCACTAGCCGCCATATTTGGGTCAAGATTCCCCACCTCGAATATTTTATGCGCGGCCGAACTACAGCGCAACCGACTTAATCTGAGGCGTTTACTAAGCGAGCCATGGAATATTATTACAGAGTGAGTCGTTATAAGTGGTGGTTTTGTATTTGTGGAAAATTTGTGTCTAGTTTCAAAATGAACATGTGTCAAGCTGTGGGTTGCTGTAATTTGCAGGGTGATATCGAGTATCAAGTGTATATTCAAATAACCTTTTTTTGGAGTCTACTTTCCATTTATATGTTCCAGATAATCAATCTACTAGAAATAGCAAATATTTTTATTCTTAGATTCTGTCATCAATAAAAAAAACATTAGAATTTCATTCGATTGACAGACTTCATAATTATCAAACTAGGCAACCTAAAACTAACCATCAGTAGACACAACCTCTGACGAAAGCAACAAACTCTTTCGAAAGTTCGAATTATATGTACATTTCAATCTAGCAGACCACTATTATAATATTCATGCAGTCATTGTTCACTGTGGTTCTGGCGTTGAATTTGGTCATTATTGCGCCTTGATCAAAGACGAAACGGATTGATTCAAATTTGACGATAGTCGTGTTAGGCGTGTCAGTGTTCTGGCGAAGTATTGACTCTATTGGAGTCTCTGGAGACACCCTACATTTTGTTCTACGAGAGAGGTTTTTCCGGGTTTTCCTGCAGCTGAAAAAGCAAATGTGCCACTGGATTCAATGAAGTCGCCCCGGAGCGCCAATTAATTTTTATTGTTGTTTTATTTTTAACGTTTATATAAATTTTTCAGCAAATCAACTGTAATATTAAAAAAAGGAAAAAACACGACTGGACAAATGAGATTCATTTAGTGGTGGCAGATAACAATTTCGGCATTCCTGCAATTTTGGGAAAACCTACATAGTGAAGGACACTCCTACATATTGACGAGGAATATAAATTAGGACTGTGTGGAAAATTATTTTGGTCAACTTAGAAATACTTGTGGAAATGCCAGAAACCCAACTCCTATTCAAATTACCAGAGCTTTCAAAAACACATTTACTCTTCAGTATTTCACACAGGCAGAAGGAACAAACTATCTAAAAGATACTAGTGAGATTCTATCTAGTATTACAGATCAGACATAAATAGAATGAAGATTCTTGTGGAAGTTCCAAAAAATCCCTATAAACCTTTGAGAGTAGAGACAAATGATTATAGAACTCTAGCCACTCCAGAAGGCAATAGCTTGGGCTATGTTTGTGGATATCTTTTGAGAAAATGTTTCAGAAAACTTTCATGAGAAATACCTATGTACA
>WOGP01004114.1:0-14379 GCA_015342065.1 Leptinotarsa undecemlineata | reverse complement strand
AGGTAAAAATGTATATCTTGTTAAACCTTTAGATTCAAATTCTACTTGGAAAAGACATAGCAATCAAATTAAGACAATGATTTCTGAAACAGATTCTGATATTGATTTTGATGATGAAATTAAATGGGATAGTGATCTAGTTGATGTTGATGAGATTAATGAAAATGAAGAGGTGGGTAATGGTGATAATTCAAATGCTGAAAATATCGAGAACAGTATAATTAGAACCAACTTGGCATCACCGCCATTACCAAGCACTTTGTATACTCGTCCCGTACGTAACAAAAGAGAACCGGACCGATTAAGATATTGATGTTAATGTATAGTAATGTCTTCCAAATTTTGGGCCGTGGTGGTGTAATGTATTGAATTTCTAATATACGCCAGTTACCCCTAGCACTACCGTACTATCGGTAGTGTGCCCATGTCTCTCCGTCACGAGCCCAGAATGAAAAAAGAACACCCTTTTTGTACAGAGTTTTCGATACCTACTTCTAGTAATATATTAGATATACTCAAGTGAATGTGTTTCTCTCAACGCCATTAAGAAACATTCCAATTTGATTCCATTTGGTTATTCAGTAAATTACCCGAATTTTTAAATCTATTCATTTCTGAACAGTGTAGAAGATTGAGATTAGAACTTTTCTCTTCTAAATGTATAACGTCGTATTCATGATTGAAATCATGTAGATACTTCTGCTAAAAGGTGGTTTGCAACTGTGCAATTTGTTATCTATTTAGAAAACTTCTTCTATGTTCTTTGATTCTTTGGGAATAAAGTTCCACCTGTTTAGCCAATATTATGTTTTAACAATAGCCACAAGTTAGCTTATATATTCATGATCAATCCGACACCGGAGTTTTGTCTTTATAGTTTTTAATACATTTTCTTAGACTATTATTCGTTCTGTTAGATACGTTTGCGCATTTTTTTGGAAAAATGGGCAATATGATTGGTGGGTTCACGGAAATATGACAATATCTTATAGCGGACGTTATTGTATTCTGAATTCGGGTAGATCTCGTCCAAGGCTTTCTTTTGTAGTAGTAGTAGGGAATAATTCAATGAATAACCATGACATGATTTTGCAATTTTCCACAAATCATTACACACCTTCATCAGCATAAAATAGCTGCTGCAACAGTATATTACACAGACTATTGAATATTCCACTGTCGAAAATTAATTTCCAGAGATAGCTGTCAATAACGGTTATAAGGTAAATATTATAGACATTTTTTCCAAAAAACTACAAAAATAAGCCTTGGACCAGGTCATCTCAAATTCAAAATACAATAACGTCTGTTATATCACATTGTCATGTTTTGGTGAACCCATCAATAATATCGCGCGACTTAAAAAAAATGCATAGACGTAGATTACATAATCTTAGAAAATTTATTGAAAACAATAAAGACAAAACTTCTATGTCGAATAGAGTAAATAAGATGACTTTTGGCTCTTGCTCTAAACATATGGGTCAAACAGGGATAACTTTTCCCAAAGAATTGAAGAGCGTAGAAGTAGTTCCTCAAATAGAAAGACCGATTCCACATTTGCGAAACATCTTTCAGCAGAATCACATGAATTCAATCATGAGTACAACGTGATACATTCAGATGAATGAATAGATTTTTGAATTCGGGTAATTTACTGAATGACCAAATACAATTAAATAACTATCTGTTACTGAATATTTTTTTAAATGGGGAAAATGCTGCATGAGCTCAGACTATTTCAATCATCAGAAACTCAGGTACCTACACATAAAACATCAATTGGCTAAGTGAAACTCAGGTTCTTCAAATTGTAAAATAGATGTTTAAAGCATTGGATATGAAGAAACTAGTTAGTAGAGAAGCCACTATATGGTTTTTTCTGGCGTGTCAATAAAGTATTTTTTGAATATATCATGCTCACATTATCTCTATCAATCATATTGTTCTTTCAAACATATTCCATCAGGTATATTGAATGATGAATCTCTTACATTTTGTTTAACTCATGAACAATTTTCTGTTTGTGTATCATATTTACAAATGGGGTTTTGTTGGATATGTGACACAATCATTTTCATTGAAATAATCTTCGTTATCAAAATTTATTCATATTTCAATAAAAAATTAATTATTATTATTGATGACTGATTTTGAAATCAATAAGTCTAGGTCAAAAATAATTATTTGAAATCATATGGAACTGATCAAAGTATATCACTTAGCACTCTAATGACGATAATTTTAGGTAGCAATTAAAATACGGCAACAGTTTTATAATTGGGATCTTTTTATGACTTATTGTCAGTTTTATTGAAAACAAATTAATCATGTAACAACAACTCTATTTCAATAACTATCGATCACTGATAGACTTGATGCGATTTTGAACTGAATAAACTCAGTTTTGATTGAATTTATTGGCCAGAATATAATACTTAAGTAAAACTTCCTATCAAGTGGTCATTTGAATTTTTGATATCTGTTATCAGTCAAAACACATCACAGTCATAATACATTTTTGGAACTCTTTCAATCTACGTTATTGTTGGAAGCTATTTTTCCAAGTCAATTAAAATGAACATTTTATTTAAAATGTATAACAGAACAAGATGAGTAAGGAGTTGAATATATTCACTATCACTAAATAATGTTTCCATGCATAATCTATACGCTTTCTTTAAATTGGATAGATTAATAATAATGGAGTTTTTTGCCAACACCAAATCGTTCTTTTTAACACCTCGACACGTGTTTCGATCAATAAGTGATCATCTTCAAGAGGAAGATGATCAGCATGATCTTTATCAGATGATCTTTTTCTTCCCAGTATGAACGATCGATTTTCACTTGCTATCGTCCAACCCGTGTTAGGAATCACACGTTGAAAAATAAGACCTCGTTAATCCTTAGTTCGCACAAGTTTCGACTTCTGAGGGTTTTCGTTCGCAGGGGTGCGACAGCTGGTTAACGGAAAAACAGATTTCAAATAGTTTTTTTAAACAGATGTATTTGATTTTTTTCGTATTTTATGAAGTTGTCCACATCCTATAGAAAGCTCCTGGATGTATTGTATCATTTTGATTATATTTGGGTGACACAGCACCAATGATCGTTGGATTATCAGCAATAGTTATTGAAAAAATTTCAATTGTTGAGTTTGTTAATGAGGTACTACTGATTTCTAGCGATGAATACTAACCCTGAAATCAGGATGGTTTCGTAAATAATAATTTTCGCTAGAGTAAAAAAGTGTCATGAAGAAAATATCTAGATTCTACAGGAGTGTGATAATTAGGGATCATAATGCAATAATTCAAATTATATTCAATGAGGGATACAATAAAAAATAATTCGAATTGAATGATTTTCACAAAATTTTAGAGAGTTATTTCTCTCATTCTTCTCTTTCATATTATGGTGATGTATTAGATTGATTTCTTGTTTATTGTTATATTGAAAACTCCATTTGAAATCATTCTTGCTCACAAAAACGGATCTATCACTACTCAAGTCCATATTATTGGGAGAATCGAGTCACTGAGTTCCTCAAATCATTCATTTGAATGATCCCAATATTGATGAATAGAATATTTTTACTTCTATTATCTATTATTGATTACTGATATTGCTTCAATTTGGTCAGTATTGTCGTTTGAAAATCATCATGAAATGTTATGTTCATTTTACTTCTTTGCCTACTCACTTGCAGGATATTAAAAATCACACGAATATCGTATTCAAAAATAAGTTTACTTGTAAATAATTTCAACCTGCTCACTCATTCAATTTATGAAGAGAGAGTGAGAGCAGCTTCTTGATGAAAGGTTAAAAAATAATTAAGTCGATAGCCTTGAAAGACGTAAATTTGAAAGACGAGTTTAACCATTTTGGTTAAACCTTGTTTTTGTAATAACATCTATCAATGTATATTGATGACATATTCCATCACCTTCATGCCTACTTGATTCTCTTGAACTCGTATATCTTTTAATGTACGTGGTATACTGTACGATTATAAGTTTTTTCTATCACATTATAATGTATGAATTGAAAATATATCCAGTTCTCAAAAAAAATTATTCAGAAAAAGTATTGATTTCGAGTTAGAACTTCATACAAAAACTGAAAAATTAGTAATTTTTGAATTTAAAAAATTATTTTTTATAAAGATGTTGTGGTGGAATGGAATTTATAGTACAATATGTTTCAACTACTACTGCGATAGACATCATCAACGGTATGTGCGTTCACTGCTAGGACGAATGTTATTTCACGAAGCCTCAACAAAGACTGACTGGGGAGCTGTGACTTCGAGATAAAACCGTTTTCCATACTACAGATGATGGTTGTCGAAGTAGCAGACGAAACGCTTGGTGCTACAACCTACCAGCCCGGATTCAATCGTTTCTCGGCCGTGAAAGCTTATGTTTTTATATTAACCTCTAGGATGACTGAATACGTAAAATTCTCCACTCTTGCAGGTCTTTAAGCTTTGTTCTGGTTCGACGAAATTCGGGTTCTAGGACGTCAGGATCTTGCGCAGTTGATATAGAGCGTTCTGGTTTATTGAGGATAATTTCGGATTGATGAATCCTCTGTTCTGGTTTCGACTGCGAAATGATCCTAAACTGTTTTGAACCATCCCGATTCGTTCTTGCTCTCGAGGCTGAACTGTTGAGAACTGTTCCCGTTGCTCATGCGCATTCATGTGGAAATTTGTTTGGGCTCTTTGCTAGAATGTTTTTTTATTCATTTGATTTGAATAATTGATGACTGAGGGAAGATAACATCTGAATAAGGATACGCTACATAACAAAATGGACACGATCGATTGTATTTTCTCGTCTTTATCGCTTCATATATACGATAGGTGGCACAGTGGTCTCCTCAAAAACGTTCTGGTTTAAACAAGTGTTCGAGACTATTTCGGATTGTTTGAGATTTTTGGTTTGTACGCGTCATGTCTTGCGCAGTTTTCAAACAGTTTCGGATGTTAGAACCAGAAAAAACCTAAAATCTAGATTTCACAGTGTCCTACATCTGTTACTGTCACGAATTAAATATTCCAAAAAAACAGTAGTATACTAAAATGAAAAATGAACTAGGTATAATGGTATATTTGGATGTTATAGTTACTGAAATAATTGTTTCAGATCAAATAACCAACAAAGTGATAAACGACAACGTCAACGAGTTGTTTGAAGACTTGCGACCGGTCCTGGAGAAAGTGATGACCAACATTCTGGAAGACCTCTTATTTAAAGGATTTGAGAGCCAAATTCCTTTCGCTAAACTTTACCCCCCAATACCTTAGGATATTTTTATATAATTAAAAAGCCTGGTAACTTTTTCAGCCTACAGTTCACAAATGTGTTTTGGGACTTATTATACTGACTGAATCAACTGATGAATATTTGTAATATAGTTAGGTTTCTATTGGCGTTTGTCTGTCATTCTGAGAAAAAAATGTTCATGTTGAAAATTTGAGGGAATAAAACATAATAAGAAAACCCGTTATCGTTAATTGGTGAATTTTTTTTCAGTTTCAGTTATTCTAATATGGAATAGATAAAGTCCTGTGTTGAATAGTAATTTGAATTATAGTAAAATTCATTAAAAAAATCTGGTATTTTATATGTTTATGTGACACTATGTAGTGAACAGAAATTTGATAATATTCTAAAACAAGTGAGATTTGATTGAACAGATATATCATTCAGACCAAACAGTGGTATAAAAGCTCTAGATATTATCTCTTACTTCAAAAACCAACTTTCTTATGTTTGGAATTAGCTTAGTCTGTGGGCTTAGTATCGATTGAGAGAATTAAGAAACTGCCACAAAAATTATTATTATAGAGGATATGAAAAGCTTTATTGCAGATCAAAACAAAGCTTTGAAGGATAAGTTAACTGCCCAGATAAAGAAATTGAAACATGTAATAAGTAACAATTGATGTGCACTTCGGATACTGAAACAAGACGTTGTTTCAGTTTCAACTCAGATTACATCACTCACCCAATCTGACTGAACTATTTCAGCACCCAAACTGAATACCCTTTAATTTTTATTCTTTCAAAAAATAATTTTACAATAAGTTTGAAATCATATCAGAGATACATATCAGAATTAAAAACACAAGCAAGTCATTTATAGGAAACTTCAAGCCTTATATTACAATGAAAATAATCACAAATAAATACTAGCAATCATATTATTGCTGTACACTAACATATTGCTTACATATACAATACGATCTCACTTTGGGAACAATTCATCATAGGAAATATGATTGGAAACTATTTTGAACACCAAATTTTCCACAATTGTACTGATCACCCGGTTCAGCACTGGTTGCATCTCTTTGATTAGTTCATCCATATTCTCGTTGATGAAATTATTCGTGAAGTTACCTACAAAACAAATTTAGTTAGAAATGAAGTCATCATCATCATTATATGTCAGTAAAGAACAGCAACAATTTTTCAAAGATCATTTGTCCGTATTATTATATATTCTAATCAACAAGTTCAAAACCATAAAAAATAGAGATAAAGGTCCTAAAAATATGAGCAATAGCTCATTCGATTCGGAATCACTTTTAGAAAAATGTTTTTGAAGGATTTTGGTGCAGGTGAAAAATTGCAATTGTTAACAAAATAAAAAAAAAATAGTATATAGATTTTCGTTAATAACTGAAAAAATATTAATATTTAAACAATTTTGACAAAAGCTCGTTAAAGAGGAGAAATTTTCCGATAAAAAAGTACCGACTCCCGGAACTCTATCTCCATTATTTATAGTTTCAATTTGACATTGAAAATAGGTTTCGGCGTGTCTGTTACGGCATGCGCGCGCCGTTAAAGAGAGTTCATCAAAAGAAATAATTTTTTTATAAAATAAAATGTAATTTTGAAAATTTGAAAAAAATCTAGTATCTTCTCAACACTTAAATGAATCGAGTCCCATAGGATAAAAGTTTTATCAACATTTTTCAAAAAGTTATTCAATTGTTAACTAACAAATTATTTCCCAATCTCCGTTGGTATAAATAATGGGATAAAAGGTATAAATAATTGGCCTATAAATTTTAAACTTTATGAAGCCCTTTTGATGTATACTTCATACGATCCTGCAATAAACGTTCATAAAAATTAAATAATTTGTTAATTATGATTCTTTATAACTATTGCCAAATGATATATCTAAAAATTGTCGATAATTTTTTTTTCAATTGATATTTAGCTATGTCTGTTTTCACATTGAACAATGGCAGTTATTAACATAGGATATGATTTTTTTACGTTATTTGTTTATTAAATTGTTTTAAACAAATAGAGAAATTCAATATTTTTGAAAAAGTTTATTTTGCTATTTTGTTGTCTAGAGATAATTATGATTTAAAAAAAATTTTATCTAAATTTTAATTTTTAATTGTTTAAAATCGATATTTTTCTATATCGATTGTTTAAATAATTACTTAAGAAATAATTTTGCTTTAAAAAATCACAATTTATACTTATTATTTAATTGTTTATCAGTTTTACAATTTGTTATAAACAAATATTGACCAACGTTATATTTTTTTCTGAAGCAAAAAAAAAAACAGCTATATATAAAAAAGTGCCATGATTTTTTTTTTCATTTATTATAATGATTTTTTTCATTTATTATAATAAACTATTATAGTTTATTTATTATAATACACTAGTATAATAAATAAAAAAAAATTATGGCACTTTTTTATATATAATGATATAATATAATATATAATAATATAATATGAGCTATCGCTCATATTTTTAGGACCTTTATCTTGAACTTGTTTTTTGAACTTGTTGATTAGACTAAAGATTCACATGAAATATTCAATTTAGTTCTGAAGGAATGACGTATGGAATGATTGCCTGGCATTATCAGTTTGATATACTCGTGTATCACTCAATATTCATAGAAGACCAATAGTAAAAAGTGATAAATATAAAACGAAATAAACAAACAATCTTTCCTTAGAAAGCTATTATTATATTAATAGTATAAGACCTTTTCTCTTGAATTGTTTTATTGGTTTTGAAACCTACTTGTTTGAAATAGAAAAATCGAAGCAGCAAGGTTTTTGTAAATTCATCGACAACCTTAAAGATTAAAGATAATAGATGAGAGTAGAGCATGCTATTTCCACAATTTCAACAAACCATTCGGTGAACTTTCTCAAAGAAAATGGAAAAATTCAACAAAGTGAATTTTTTCCAGCTGAAGAGTGGAAGTGCATTTTGAAAATCGAACTTTATCTATTGGTTGAATTTTCCATGACAAATCAAGTAAAATTTATTGTTTCTTCTCAAAAAATTGAAAATATTTGTGAAAGGTGAGATGGATACTAATGGCAGACAATTAATGAGTTTCCAAAAAATCAATAAATAAGTATTATTCAGGCCGGTAAAGCGGAGAAAATAATAGATGATGTCAACACAGGCAAAATATAAAAAATATTTACATTCCTTATGGACATCAGCCCCAAAACCAACATCGAACAATGGATTCCTGTGAATATATTATTTTCAAATTATTGTTGACAAAACAAGACCCAAGAAATACAGTATGTGTCACATTTAGGGTCCATTAGAAGTTTTCCACGAAGAAGTGGAGTTATAAAACATAAATGCACTCAAAAGTTTTGTATTTGCTTCAATGCATTGAACTTTTCAGAAATATTCTCAAATATACAGTGTACCGAGCGTGGTATAAAGGTTGTTTTTCCAAATGAAATGGAGTATATTGTTTTTCCCATTCAGTCTCTATTTTCGAAGGAAACTATCTTGAAAAGTGTGTTTTGTTATGTAGAATTTTGGAAATCTATTTTTTCTTTAGTGTGTGTAATAATTTGACTACAATCTTTTTTCTCACTTCCGAAAAGTTTTCACTCTAGACTATTTGAAATGAAATATATGGATACATATATTTTGCAATTACTTATTACGAGTATATCAAACATGTTTTTTAATTAACTACATCAATTACTATTTACTGAAATTTCCAGATGTTCTTCGTATTTTGAATACACTGACCCTTTACTTGGTGAAAATCGATAACAGCATTCATGGTAAAAATTACAAATTTTCATTATACAGACTACATTTGCAAATTGCATTTCACTGTATTGTAGCATCCTCGTTGTTAGTGTGGTCCACTAGATATCTAGCTTCGCTTTCAAAACCGTAGCAGTCATATTTCCAGAGAAAAAATTGAGAGAATGATAATATTTCTCACAACTTTGTTTCAATCGTTCGATGATCATAGTCGACAAAAACATCCAATCTTGAAAAATGATAAATTTCTTTCTTTCTTGAAGAACTATCAATTAGAATTTCTCTGACAAAAAGTATTCTCATATAATTTCTCACATTCCTATTCAGATTTTTTGGAGTTTCCAATGCATTAATATCTTACACTAAAACAAATATTTCTACTAAGTACAACACTCTTCTTGACGCACTATTCTTGACATTAACTAAGTTGGCGTCTTCAGAAAATGAAGTAAACTGGTAACATTTATATGTGTGTGATACTGTCGATGTTGGAGAACGGCATCCTTGCAAAGTAAAATTCAACGAGAATGTCAACTTTTCAAAAGGCACCGATTGAGAGCGTCTTAAGTATTTTCCTGAAGTGCTTATGTAATTACACATTAAAACAATCTACTACTTTACATGGTCCTTGATAAACTTTCAGTTCTGAGTTTTTTATTCTCTTCCATGGCCCGTTTAATAATCATATTCAACTTCATTCATTTCTCCATTAAATGATTTTTCTCTTTCATAATTAATGCAACAATCTTGTCTGGAAATAAACAGATTTAAATAATGTTCAGTTTGATCGTTCATGAAATATTTGGAGTTTTTAAATTTGTTCATTTCCATAATTCCCAATAGGTTGAGTTTTGACCCTTTCTTCTGGATTTTGGATTCTGGATTCATGATTGAACTCATGTCCCTCTGTGATTGAATGAGTGCCATATGTGGAGATTATTTTTCTATTCTGGAAACCATTTCTGTGGTCCTTTATGCGGGCTTTGAACGTTCTTCCAGTTTGACTTATATAAAACATGACCTATTTATACACTCCTGATTTTTCTGACACTGAACTTTCATCCTTGTTATTCTTAATGTGCATGCCTAAGTTGTTGTTGGTTTTGAAAGCAATATTTACACCTTTGTTGTGCAGAAAATTTTAAATATTCTTTCTGGGTTGGCCTAAGTAGGTTAAGGTTTTATAACTTTTATCTTCACCTCTTCGTATTGGGTAAACTTCTTTCAAAGCTTGGCTGAATAAAATTTTTGATATTTTTTTATTATGTTCACTTCTTTATTGAAATTCGCATCTGACAAGAAAACATTTATCAGTCTGTAAATCATACTGTTGACTGGTGCTACTTTGTGCTGATATGGCTGGGTGAATGGACGAATTATAAATGATTATCTTTATATGTGAGGGTTTACAATGTACTGGAAAATGTACAATGTACTGAAAAATCTTGTTTATTGTTTACTTTCGTTTCTTTCAAGCCCAAAAAATTTATAGAGTCGTCCTTTTCTAGCTCCATGATGAATGTGATGAAAAAGGACAACTTGTTATTAACGCTTGAGAAAGCTAGATATTGTATAAAGAAACAGATGTCGCGGTTTTTGTACAATTCTCTGTAGTTAAAATCATACAATAAATTGTATTAATTAGTTTAAAACTTCTCTTGTTGATCTGTACCTATCTTGTTGCAGAACATAGATATTCTATCAATTTTTCTTATTCTTCTATTATTTTGTTTCCTTTACAGTTCTTTTTTTCATATTTCTTATTACCCTAACAGTTTCAGAATTGGTGTTTTTCTTATTTTCTCTCCGTACTTGTTCTTTTAACATTTCTTTAAAATTTTATTCTACTTGGTTCAAGTAGTTCCTCTCTTTTCCTCGTCTCCCGTCTTGTGGAACTGTCTTGTTCTTGAAGTTCTTCTGTTATTTTGTTGTTGTTTGTTTTGATTTACTTACAGAAAATCAAGAATCATGGAAGACTTCACGAAAACACCGAAGGGAAAAAACGAAACATCAGGTACATAATGAAACAATGTTATAATTCAGAACTGAACTCCTTTGTTTCATTTCATTTCAGGAATAAATGAATCGGAGGAAATTCAAAGTTTGAAAGATGCCTTGAAAACTGCTGAGGAAAATAGCCGCAAAGGTAAGAGCATTATTATTTAATGAAGAATACTAAGCTCTCTATAATATTTGACACTCTTGATGAACAAAAAGCTAACTCGTTTTCATAGAAATGCTAATTGAAATACTTGCTCTTGTAGTTCACTTACATGAAGGGTGTAACAAAAACGTAGATCATAAATTGAACCACATATTCTAGGGTCAAAATAATTCGAATGGATATAACTCACGTTTATGTAAATGTGTACACAAAAAAGTTACAGCCCTTGGAAAGTACAAAATGGAAATAGATTTTTCCAATATTTTATGAACTGTTTAACAACTTGCATTTCATTAGTTCGGACTTCCATTGTCTAATACGATATTAGTTGATTTGAAATACCTGAAAGAATCTGTAAAAAATTATAATAATTATATTAGGCAAAAAGAAACTGAAATTACAATCAAATAAATACAAGCAACAACCAAAAAAAAACTATTAGCACGAGATGAAAATTGAAAAATCATTAACAAGAAATGAAAATTAAAAATAAAAAGATTCCAAACCTAGTTACTTCACGATGTTTCGATTGTTAGTATTCACAATCATCTTCTGGACTTATTTCTCCCACGTCTTACTATTCATAGGTCAATCGAATGCTCAAACCTATCCCCTCTTCCTTCTCTACGATTCATTGGTTTTAGCGGATTAGCTTGATTAGAAGTTTCCATACGTTGCGTATCTCTACGCTAGCTTGGCTAAACGCGTTGTTGGACAACGTATATGCGGCTTCTTTGAATTTTCTCCTAAACCAATGTTCTTCCTTGTGGATGATTTCAGCTTGAGCCCACTTGATGTTATGTTGATGAGTCCCAACGTGCTTGGCTATTCCCGATTTGTTGATTCGCGAAGTTTAAATTTTTCCTCAACAAGGATTCCTCTATGTCAGTGAACGGGTGGAAACTCATGTTGATGAGGTTGACGTCTTCATAGTCTTGCCGGATCTTCAAGAACGTGCTTTCAATCTTGGCAAAGATTGGTCCATGTTCCTCTTCCAAGATCTCTCTTCTTTCTCAAGTGAAAGAAAACTGTTAGTGAAAACTGTTAGTAAAGCACAAGTAGTTAGCGTCACACAATTTTTTTATAACTTCTAAATCACTAGAAATCTTTCATATTAGAAGTATTTTTCCAAAGGAGCGTGGTATCATCCGCAAAGATGGTGAAAATTCCTTGAATTGAGAGAGTAACCAGGTCATTTACATAAATAAGGGAAAGAATCGGGCCCAGTACTGATTCTTGTGGAATGCCCCATAAGATATCCTTAGTGGGTGATAGTTTTTCGTTTGAGAGGCCGTGGGAGCACGTGACTAACTTATTATCTGTCTGCCAATTACATTGGCATTTAACTACATAATATGAGATAATACGCTTGAGGTTATTTCAGAAGATGCTCGAAATGGTTAGCTTGAACTTCTTGACATATGAACAGCTTATGCGATATTTCCCCCGAACATTTTCGAACACAGTAACGTCCATATCTCTACAAATATTCATTATTCTCTGCCGTATATTCAATATTGAAACAGGTTCAGTTTCGTACAACTTTGCTTCAAATATCCCCATAAAAAAGCCCAACGGTGTTAAATCTGGCGTGCGGGCTGGCCATTCTGTAGGACCTCGACGGCAAATCCAACGACCGGGAAAAGTAGTATCCAAATAGTTTCTCACTTGTCTGAAACAATGTGGTGGTGCTCCATCATGTTGGAATACAATATCCATATCGAATTCATTAGGATTATCTCCGACGATTTCAGTGATGAGAGGGTCAACAATAGTTTCAGACATATTCAAATACAGATCCCCTGTTGAATTTTGATCAATAAATAGAGGTCCTACAACATGATTTCTCAACATACCTAGCTAAACGTTAATTTTTTCTGGTTAGTGGATATGTGTTTCGCTTAAAACGTGAGAGTTGGTGTCACTCCAATAACGGCAATTTTGTCTGGGAACAATGCCGTTTAAAAAAAATGTACATTCGTCACTAAAACAAATATTGTGGAGATAGGTAGGATGCCTTGCAATGGTTTCCGTCATGATTTCGCAGAATTCTCTTCTTCGAACAGGGTCATCAGAGTCAGTTAATTGGTGTACCATTTTAATTTTATATGGATGATATCTTTTCCTCTTCAAAAGTCTCCACACAGTAGGAGACACCTCATAAACATTCACGACGGAATAAGTAGACTGTTTTGTATTTAATACCATGTCACCAATTATTTGCACTTGTTGTTTTTTCGGAATGGATGGATGACCTGGAGGCTATTTGTTATGTACACTACCGGTAGTTGTGAATCTGGATACAAGTTCCCTCAAATATTTTCTACAGATAGGATGATTCGGAAAACGTTCATTGAAAATATTTTTGGTCTCATTGAAGTTACGCGTCGCACCGTAAATAAAAATCACTTAAATTTTTTCTTCCAATTGACCATTTTAGAGATCGTTGACGTGGTACCTTTCTACTAGTAAAACCGAAAACTAAATGAAAATATTCTAACTGAACAATGATGTTCATGGTCGTAGTGACGTTTTTTGTCGTTTTTTATAAACAAAAAATAACTAAACAAACTTTATCGCGTGGCAGATAAAAAGGAATATTTCTAGAAATATCGATATTAATGTGTTTGTCTTCAGGAAATTAATAAATTATAATGAATCTGAAGACGGCCCTGACCGTTATCTCAAACCCCAAACGGTAGGAATGCGATCGACGAACAAACAGCGAGAAGAATGTTCGTGAGGACTATATAAGATCGGATTCTCGCTCAGAGGGTGTAGATAAATTAGTTGTGTTAGTGAAGTATTGTTAAAAATAAATTATTTTAAGACAGTTAATTCTTCAATTCGTTACAATTGGTGATCAGAAGTAGGATTTTAAAAAATAAATTAGTGAGCGCTTGGTGGACAATCTTTGGATTACGGTGAAATTGACTACTAAACTTTCGCGTAGAGACTGGTAACTCATTGTGTTTCGCGAAGTGGACAGTACCGAACTACGGAAACAAACTGATACACCTTTCTTGCGAAAAACACACTTGTGAAAATGAATAAGTATTTCGGACTCGATTAAAATAAATGGACGTTTTCAGTTTTGTGGAAAATAGACAATAAGCGACAAAA
>WOGP01004113.1:0-14379 GCA_015342065.1 Leptinotarsa undecemlineata | reverse complement strand
TTTGCTGGAAAAATCCTCACTTGTTTACTTTGTAGTAAATGTTCAAGAGGTAGCGAAAACTTATGTGAATTCCTGGAGCTTCATCTAGCTTTTCCTAATATGACTAATAACCAGTCCGTACAAAGCTTATTGTTAAATCATCTGAAAATGGAACTTTTAACAAGTGATAATCGACTGTATTGCCAAACATGCGCCAAACTAACTGACTGTTATAAGAAAACAAGTATAGCTGAGGCACCAGTCAATCTAATAATAACACTGATGATCTTTAGATATGACTCAACCTCGGACGCAAGCACCAAACTGTTACGAAGGTTCGAAGTAGATGAACACTTCAATATAGCAGACCACTACTGTTTTCTTGGTTTTTTTGACTGTGGTTTTGGCGTTGAATCTGGTCATTATTACGCCTTGCTCAAAGACGAAACGCAGTGGTTTAAGTTTGACGATATTCGTGTCACGAAGTGTTCTGGCGAAGTATTGAATTCATTCGAGCCTCTGGAGACACCCTACATTTTGTTTTATGAGAGAGGACATTGGCAGATTGAGATCTTTAGATGATGTGGTGCTGCAGGTTTTTCCGGGTTTTCCTGCAGCTGAAAAAGCAAATGAGCCACTGGAATCGATGAAGTCGCCCCGAAGCGCCAATTAATTTTTGATGTTTTATAATTTCACGATTGGTATTTTGAAAGTGTTTTGAATATACTAATATAATATGGTTTAAAAAAAAACGAAATATATTCTCGAATTTTTCATTCATATGCTTTCGTGCGCCGAAAAGTGGGAAATATTTAAGGTAAAAATCAATTATAAAAAAAATCTCATGGTGCATCCTTTTGGATTTTCTATACTTTTTTAAAATTTATCTTCGGCTTTGAGACTTTGCACCACGAGGCCGTGGGCCACTGCCCGTAGAAAAAAAAACAGAGAATGAACAAAAGTATACAATTCTTGCTTCGCTGAAATTCAGTAGTGCGTTTAATGACATAAAACACACACAGTTGCTTAGCATGTTGAGCTATATACGATTCTCTAAAGCGGCTCAGAAAGTGCAACCTACACTAAAAATCTGGTGTACCACAAAGATCAATTCTGGACACTATACTGCTGGTCTTTATTCATCCAATGTCCCCAGGAGCCTCCAACATTCAGGATAGTGGTTGAACACCGATGAGCCAGCCACCCAGGCACTGAGTGGGTGGCTTCACCCACTTTTGGTGGGCGAAAACCCACCAAAAAAAAACCATGGTTACTGTATGGTGGTCAGCAATTGGTGTAATTCATTATAAGTTTCCGCAACCGGATCAAACCATCGCAGCAATCCTATTGTGAGGCCGACACTGGTCAACAGAAGATGTCCGATCCTACGGTAGAACCTTCGCCAATCAGGAGCAGGCAAAAACGGCCTTCGTCGACTTCATCGAATCCCGAACTCACAATTAACCTACTTGTGTAATGCTGGTAAAAGTGCACTGATTAAAATGTCACTTATTTGGATCAAATCGAATAATTGTTCACTGAGATATTACAGCTTGAATCAAACTTATAAAAACGGAAAAAACTTTGAAACAACTTAATAAATGACTGAAATGATACTTTATGAGATTTTGGTGCTATCGAATTTCTATTGTGCCGATTTTGTTTATAGCTCAGTATGGGAAGAACTTTTAGAAAGAGATATTTCACCGAACTACGGAAAACTGTTTGGTTGAATATGAAAAATATAAAAACATTTCATGCTGTCAATCTTACTCACTTCCTATTTATACCAGAAAATAACATTTCGCACAGATGTTCCTAATGTCAACATGACACACAAGGAAGTACTATCTCTACTTTCTTTAGAATAAAAGTCTTCAGACGATCTTATTGTTATCGAAGCAATGAAATTTGAATCCGTAACTATTACAATTCAAAAAATAATAAATAGGTTTCTCACCAGTTAATGCCTATTTAAATTTGATTTTAACTCTTAGTTATAAAAGTACGTATTTACCAATGCGTCCACGATAGGGAGACAATAACAAAATAAAATTTCGTTCTTTTCGAATATCTCGGAACATCCCGGAATTTCCATAAATTGTATGTGATGGAATTGGCAAATACTTGATGAAAATACATAACGTTTTCAAGTAACACTTGTTTGTAAGATTCTCATTGAATAGTTCACAAACCGGCAACATGTGTTTCTCTATATAATAGCTTCCTCGACGTGTTCATATGCATAGTATGAATACACCTCAGGAAGATATTGTATAGTGAAGCACGTGTTGTGATTTTGTAAACTATTCAATTTTGTTCAGTAGCTCCCTCAGACGATTTCATTCTTTAATACACCTGAGGAAGCTATCGTATAGTGAAACACGTACTGTGGTTTGGTAAACTGTTCAATTCAGTTTAATAGCTTCCTCAGGCGTTTTCATACTTGATCTCATCTGAGGAAACTATCGTATAGTATAACACGTATTGGGGTTTTGTAAACTGTTCAATTCAGTTCAGTAGCTTCCTCAGACGTTTTCATACTTGAACACACCTGAAGAAGCCATCGTATAGCGAAATATGTGTTGTGGGTTTTGTAAACTATTCATTTCTGTCCAATAGATATACTCATAGTATGAACATGTCTGATGCTTTTTGATAGTGAAACAAGTGTTGCGGTTTAATGCATTACTTATTCACAACAAGAATACTGAAACACGTGTTGGGGTTTTGAAAACTGCTCAATAAAATTTCACTTGGGTATGAGTACGCCTAAGGAAGCTACAAAATGGTCAAAATTTTCCCAATTTAACCAACGTTGTATCTCCCATGGTTTCCTTGCATACAGAGATGTATTTTTTATTTGTATACTGTCAAAGTTTCGATTCAAGTTTCGATTCATCTTCAGAGATATGAACGTCTAGTCGAAGAACAACAAAGTAGCTTTCATTGCTACCGAATTCAAACTCGTACTTTATTCCTAAAATTATAAATTGATAGATGCACTTTCCCCGGCCAAAAGTCAAATATCTAACAACAGAGGCCTGGACAAATTCAGAACTGAAGGTACTAAAAGGCATCCAGGAATGATTCGTGATATTTATCCAAAGAACCAGAACTTCAACGGCACAAACTATTCTAAGAGCAAGTTTTTGCTTTGGGAATATACCTGAAACATTGAGAACGATTAAGACCACTTTCATTTCGAAACCTGGGCCATATCAGTCATTGTGGCATTATCCAAGAGGGCCATTTGTGTCCAATTGGTCTTGAATTGAGGTTCAATAAATGTTTAGAAGGGTGTTTGCAAGGACAAAACACAAGCACTACAGGAAAATCCTTAAGGCGCTCTTAGAGAGGTGCCTGTGCGAAAGTAGCGATTCACATTGGATTTGAATCGCTGGAGATTGAATCCATTTGGTAAAACGTTCTCGGGAAGTTTATTCCTCATAAACGCAGTTCTCCAGATGAAAGAGTTCTTAAACAGTGAAGTTCGAGGTGTGCTGAGTTGAACCTCAAAAAGATGAGCAGCCACAGAGCGTCGCGTATTTCTGATATTTACCGCTCTTGGTAGAATCAAATGTGGCAAGTCACTTGAACACTTCCCGTGAAAGTATATATAGAAGAGGGACAAATCTCCAACCTTTCTTCGATGTTCCAGGCTATTAAGGTTGCACGTGATGTTCGGGTTTCAAATCCGGCTTATGGCTCTTCTCTGGATAAAATGCAGCCACTTCAGGGTATGTTTGGGAGCAAAGCTCCATACATGAGAACAATACTCCAAAGAACGTCTGATCTGAGCTTTATATAGCATCAAAAGTTGTTGAGGTGTGTATAGTTTTCTGGTTTGGAACAGTGTTCCAAGATTTTGAGAAGTCAACCTTTGCAATTTGAGCGACATGATTGTGCCAAGACATATTGGTGTCCATTTTAACCCCCAACAAACTTATCTAAGCAGAAAGTGGAGTTGTCTGACCTGACATTATTATATCCGGTTCGGAGACATTTATCTTCTTGAAGGAAACCGATGTCTGGGTTTTTGTGGCATTGAATTGAACCTGGTTACTTCGAAATCACTTCTAGATCCTCTTTTAGATATGTAACCTCCTGCTGCTGGTGAAGATGTGCCTTCGTAGCCGAGGTTCTGGAATCCACATGGAATGACGAGCAAAGTGTGCTGTCGTCAGCAAAGCAATATATTGGATTATTGGTTTTTTCCAATGAGTCGTTGATATAAAATAAAAAAAGGGTAGGAAACAATATGGATCCCTGGGGAACACCAGCGTTGATGGTGAAAGTATTCGAGAGATATCCATCGATGGCCACTCGCAGGGAACGTTCTTTCGGATTAATACAGGGTGTCATTTCTTGTAAATAGCTTCCACGATTTTTTCTAAAATTACCCATGATTTTGGTCCCGGAAGCTCATTGTAAAATTAAAGGTCCCCGTTAAGCACCATGGGACTGGATAATTTCTAGAGTGAAGTCTCGTAAAGATTTTTTTTATATATTGTTATTACTTCTTGTTGATAACATCTGTGTCATTGTATCGCCACATTTGGACAGTTTCAAGAAAATCAACGCGCACCGAGATCGTTACATGAACTTCAAGGTTTGTTTTTTAGCATCTTACAAGTGCACTAGAAAAGTTAACGATCAGTTTATTTATATTAATTTGCACTTTCGAGAAACTATTAGCATAAATCACTAGCCGGCCTGCTCGATAAAAAAATGTCAGTAAACAAAATTATTCCAGAGAATAATTAATGTAATTCAATTAGCTACCGAGGAGTTCCCACAAAGCGGTCCATTTGAAAATGGCGCTTTAAAAAAGACAGACGCTCAATAAAACATGATGCCGGACTGATAGGCAGGGAATTCGCGTAACCACTTGAAGAGTATCTGGTTTCGTTTTCAAGGACTTCGTTTCATTATTGCACTGGATAATTTTTCGTTGCTAACGGCACTGCCTGATTATTTCTCTTTTGATGAAGCTTTTTGGTTTCACCTTTTCTTTTCTTATATAATTAATAAGTGACGAATGTATCGAGGAATGATAAATTAATCACGAACATTCCAAGAAATAACATCTAGATACCCGTGTGAACTGATACTGCTTTGTCGGAAAATGTTGATGATATGCGAAAGGCAAGTACTTTAAAATTTGGTTTTTGTGTCTTTCACAGTATGTCCATCATTACGAATAATAGTATATAGGTATGGCCCTAATAATCTCCGAAACGTGTGTCTGCCTATAGTAGTTCAAGATCATGCAAGAAGAAGTATCAAACGGGGCGAAGATCATGGAGAAGTAGTGAAGGTGAAGTTGAAGAAAATTATATCTGTTTTTGGTTCATATTGGTTTAAATTCATTATGTCTGATTCATGAATGGTAACTATATTAATGGTAATTTAGTTGTCAACTTCTGAAGTTATTGAGTGAAAATTGAATAATAAATAAACTATATAACTTCAAGAATGTCCTTGGTAACTTAGTTTTTCTACCTCCCATGAGTGATCTTTCATTAAAACTGTAGGGAAAACGAAATGGGTTTCATTGGTAAAAGCAGTATCTCAAATAAAATTAGAAATTTGTGGAGCACAGTAAGAAAATAATAAAAACAATTAAAATATAGCAAATGAAACGGAAATAATGAATTGATCATACCAGGTGAGAAAATCATGCAGTTTGTAGTGAATTTACAAAATAAAAACAGTTATATAATCACTCATCAACAGTTAGATGTTATGCTTTTTTTTCTGGATCAATCAAGTTGGAAGGTGATATATTTTGACTAGAGGTAACCAGAGTAAATGCAAAGGACTCTCGCTATTCTAATTTAAACATCAGGCGAATAATTATTTTCCGGGAGACGAAAACTCAATAACTTGCAGAAGCAATCCCACACAGCGATCTTACAGATGTTAGAGTATATAAGGGCAAAACAGGAACTGTTTTCTGTTGCGTAAAGATATCAGTCTAATTTCATACTATAATATTCACATGAGCTATGGGTACTGTTTTCCCATTCCATGTTGCTACCTATGCACTTACCAAGATATTTGTTATTCATCTGATGCAATGTTTCTCATTTCCTACCCTAACCACAAGTTTGTAATTTTTTTGAGGCCAACAATTTTTCCACATTGATTTGTGAATCCAAGCGACAATACGTTCAGCTTTTTCTGGAGTTCCTAATATAGTTTGGCACACCATTAGTATAAAGGAAAAAAATAAGAGGCCCCAAAATAGAGCCTTGAGCCCCGGTCCATGTTATACAATTGAGAGTGTCAATTATCCACAATTTTTCTGAGAGTCCAATAAGACCTGAGCCACAATAGAAAGAAACATCTGAAATCAAGTAATCATAGTTAACCGTAAATAGGGGAGTCAGTAATGTCTGAAGCTCTCGATAGTCAAAGAAGAAGCTGGTTAACATAAAAAACATATTTTTAAGAAACAATATGATGTTGGAATTGAGGAATGATGCCAAACTGATATAGAATATCCAGCATTTTATTATGGATGAACATTTCGAAGACTTCACATAATGCTATATGGACTGTAGGTCTATGCTTCTCAATTACAGTTTGAGAATCGGTGTAAAGTGTAACCGATCCAATTATCCATTGATCGAGGAAATGTTTCATAAGTGGCGTATTTGTAATGGTGCTTTCTTTTTTTAGGTTTTCTATCAATTCACACAAAAATAAGTTATCATTCATTTAAATTTCTTGTCTTCAAGCCACTTATCCCACTGCTGTCACCAATGTTACATACATGGCTTTCACATAGAAAAGTGTTAGAAACTAATGTATTTCACTTACTCATTTGATTCATCAAACCAACAATCGTTTTGGTGCCAGACGTTGTGGTGAAGACGTAAGTTCTTTTGCAAGCAGTGGATGTTCTTGAATAGTAGCGGATTCAACAGTTACGGAGCCGTTCCTGAATATTGGCAACCACGGTTTTTTCATGTGAAATCATTGTTTTTTTTGTTCCAGGCCGAGTTAATACACATGCGGGCGGAATTGACGGATTCGAAATCGAAACGAGAAGTACTCGAAAACGAGCTTCATCACCTACTACTTCAGTTACATTCCTCGCAGCTCTCACAGCTTCCCGATAGCTTAGGAAACAAAAGGCAAGATCAATATTTTAAACCCGATGTGAATACCATAAAGAAAAAACTTGAAGCCGAAATTAGACAAAGTCCCATTCGTAAAGGTGAGTTAATCAAATATTGATTCAGTTGGGTCTTCATTATTCTCCACAATCTCGAAGAAATGGTTACATGTGTTTTAGTTTTTCTTAGAGCTTCATAAGTTGGTTTTCCCAAGGTTCTTCATTATTTATAAAATACCACCTACCTCTTTTTTGAAGGGTTTAAAAAGTTTTCCATTCTAGCGGCTCAGTTATTAGAAATAAGCTACTCATCAAATTGCATATAGCAGAATTGGTATCGTTGATTGAAGCATGTTTATTTTGTCATCAACTCGAAATATTAGTAACATCTTGTAGAAATTGGTTTAGTGTAGTTTTTTAGGCTAAAAACCATAGTTATTTCAATTTTTTAGAAGTATGTTTACAGTTTTCTATCACTGAATACTATTTTGTTGTAGTATCTGTAAGAGACACAGATGAACTGAAATTCAGTTCTGCAGCTATGGAGCCTGCTCAATACAAAGCTGATGTTGTTCAGCTCCAATCAGAAAACGCCGCCTTGAGAAACGAGGTTCTTGCCCTTACTAGCGAAGTTTGCGGTACTAAGCTCGCTGCAAAATATTTAGATAAGGAATTAGCTGGTAGGATTCAACAACTGCAACTTTTGGGTTCGTGAACGTCGCCGTGTTGAATTACAAACAATTATATTTGTTCTTTACTCTGTTTCAGGTAGAGAAATGAGAGGCGATATCAGGGACAAACTGTGGCGACAATTGGAGTCGGAAATTTTGCTGCAGAGACACAAAACCGTTATTCGTGCTTGTAGAAGGAATAGCTCTTTGAATAACGGTTCCGAAAAATGTCCCAAACCCGAACCTGAAACACTTACTGAGGGAGCTGGACATTTTGGCGATATTAGGACTGTAGTCGTTAAAAGGAGTCCCGATCAAGGATTAGGTATCAGCATCACAGTAAGTAATTCATCTATTACATTCTAGTTGTATCAGTTTTGATAGAAATAATTGCTCTCTCATTGAGGCAAAAGTATCCACACATCAGTTCTTTACCATCAGCAGGTAAAAGTGGTAAGGAATGTGCAACTATTTGTTTCGAGAGGGAGACGTAGGAAACCTGCAAAAGATGTAAAACAGGTGAAGTGAAAAATTTTGCATGATCTCAATGACACAGAAATACCTATACTCTCTTTGTTTCGGAAGTATAAATAGGAAATATAAATTCTTTTGGATTTTTCTCTACATAAAAAACTGCACAAGCACTGTTTTCAATATATTCAAGTTTTATCGTACTTTGATTGCCTACCTACTAACTTGTGGTTGGGTTTGAGTTTTTAGCCAAATAACTTCTCACGTAGTATCTAATGTTGATAAACTTGGAGATTCAGTATTGACAGTATGAATTCAAGTGATCCATACCCCATGAAAATCAAGGTTACATATCCTCTAGTCTGGAGGAAAAAATTTGCTTTGAAATCAGCATTGCAATATGTTTTAAAATGTATTCACATTTCATACCATTTTATACAAAAATTTAGACTACCTTTCAGATACCTGAATATCAGAAGTGATTTCATTTGAAGATCTTTCTGTTTGTGAATTAAACTGTTTCAGTTGTGCATATTCCTACTATTTATTCTCCTTTCCAGGAGTATACCAGTGAGTTATATTTCTGGTGCTATAATTATGAGTCGTTTCAAATGTGCTGAATTCTGTTTTTGACTTAATTTTGACAAATTATGATTGAAAATAGAGGGGTAGTTGAACAATAAAATGGAATCTTCCAGATAGCTTTGTTTTTAAATGTGAGGTGTCTCCCAATTTATTTTAGTTTAGTTTTACTCCATACCAGAGTCAAATTAGACAGATAGGAATTTATTAATAACTGACACAGCTTTTCTGTGTATTATAACTGATTACACTATTGTACCCAGTGTGCCAATGGCGGGAGAAATTGTTTTACATAGATACAGACCTACATATTTGATACAATTTGACATGTGGACTGGTAGTTTCGTCCCTTTTTTAGATAAACAATTGATTCAATTTTGGTTTTTGTTTTTTATTGAGTGACAAGATATTGTTTGAGTTTGTTTCTCATTCTCGTACGCGAAATATTTGTGTTTAGGTATTTCAGATTTTATTGACTGTTCAACGAAACTTCGATTTAAAATTATAATTAATAAAAACGGATAAGCCCTTGAAATGAATGAAATCGTCTCGCCATTATCATTTTTCATTATTTAGGGAGGACGAGAACATGGTGTACCGATCCTTATATCAGAACTGGAACCCAACGGACCTGCAGCTCTCTCTGAGCAGCTCTACATTGGGGATGCTATACTCTTCGTTAACGAGATAGACTTGAGGAATGTGTGCCACAGAGAAGCAGTTAATATTCTTCAGCAACAGACTGGAGACTGTGCTCTGCAAGTTCAGTATATCGCTGCAGATGACAGTGACAATTCTTTGGAAGAGGACGGATTCCATTTCAAGTAGGTGTTGAATTAAAATGAATGTGATTTTTTTATGTTCTCTAACTTCACTGGTTACTTAAATTATTGCAATTAGCTCAGAAAACGATTCCAAGATCTTTGAAAATAGTTTTATACAATATTTATTACAATAATGATTTCTTAGGATTAAGAAAAGTTTACAATCTTGTTCAGACTGGAACTTCTTTTTAGATTTTTTGATGAAGACGTTTGTGACACTAATAACTTAGGTAATCACAAAGAAACTGAAGAGATTGTGAATACTCCTACAGCTCCTAGAACACCTGATTCGACTACTGGTAGCAGGTGAGTTTGGAAAAAATCAAAGAATTCATTGCTGCCAAACAATCCTATAGACTTTTTCAACTATCTGAAGTATTATAAGCATGTTGATTGTGCAATATTTCCATATATTCAATTTTTATGAATGTGATAATTCCTTTAGCTTTTAGTTTAAACATGTCAATTATTTTTAAGGCTTTTAAATTTTGTATATGTGCTTTATTGCCAATATAGTTTATTTTATTGTTTTAATTTTTATTTGTTTATGGATTTTCCTGAAATGCTTCGTTGGAGTAATTTGAGAGGTGGCAAAAATATTTCTATGATTTCTGCATGTAATTAGTTGTTGGTTAGTTTTAAAACTCTCATGAAGTACTTAAAGAAAGTGGAAAAAAGAGAGGATGACGTCACTATCTTTGAGACTTTTCTCCCTCTTTCAAATCACGTTTCAAAATGCATATTATTCATGTGAAGCAGAAAAAAATTACATGAATTAATATATGACATATCTCGAATATCTCTTTAAAAATTTCCACATATAAAGTCAAGTCTTTGCTTCGTAATATGAAAGTCTCTAAATTTCGGAACTAACCATTGAATCGATCTCAATGTCGATGTGATAACAATGTCACACACGCAGTCTTAACAATAAGAACAATATAAATAAGTTTTACTGTGTGACATCACGACTATTGGTTTTACTCGATAATCAAAAACTATTGACAGGAAATTGCAAAAAATGTGAAATGAGGTACTATATATGTAGTTTTAAACAAAGTGTGACGTCTTTAATTGTCATTTCAAAAGTTCCTCATACAATCTGTCTATCCAAATTCAAAACAAAACAATTTAATTGTAGTATACACTGAGAATAAATATAAAATTTGTTGTAACAGGATATCACTATGGTGCTGTTTGAGAAAACTTTTGTTTTTTATTCCAACCTTTTGATATTGTTCAATATCTTCATCAGGGCTACAATTATCAAATTAGAAATAACAATAATTAAATATAGGATTACTTGAGATACAAAATAGAGGTTATACTACTGAAAATTCTTCACTTGATTTGTTAATATATTCAATACTATATATGTAACTCTAAATGAAAATGTTAGCTTAAAAAAATTTTTTACTTTCAGTTTCAAAATCTTTTGATTGTGGAACTGTCATAACAAAGTTGGTATTTTGTTAAATATCAGATGTCAATATGTTATAAGGAAAAATTTTAGGCTCCCAAAATATATTCATAGATCTCACTCAGATTTTATATCTGATTTGGAATTATTATTTATTTTTTATTATTTCAGTATAACCAAGCTTTATTAATGGGTCAGTCAAAAACTCATTCAAATTCTCTTCATTCTTTCTGTAATATTTTATTATGAATAATCCTGTTGGATTCCACTAGTGAACAGCCTTAAGTTGTTCCGTTTTTATTTTTTTGAACATGTTCTTACTATTTGTTCCAGCTTTTTCCAGGTATATTAGAGCATGGCACAATGTTTTCACAGTTGCTGCATGAATCAGAGCACGTTTGGCAAAAGTTCTTCAAGAACTGCGTTTCAATAAAATAACTTTCAGGTTATCAGAATGCAGCGTAGCCAACAGTCCAGAAAAAAATAGGGTAAAAATTCTTAGCACTCAGCATACGCAAACAATGAGAAGCCACATTGATAGTGGTGAAAATAATGGAAACGTTGATGAGTTTAAAATAACCATGCCCGAAAATATTGATGCCGAAGAGAAATTAAGCAATGTTTCTATTCATCAAACAAACAACAATAAATCTCCGGAAAACACCACAAAAAACTCTGGCACCGACATTTACGTCGATATGAACGATCTCGTCTTGATTGACAATACCACGAATAACATGATAAAATTGGAGAACTTCAAAAAGGTCAACATCTTCCCGAACATAGAAGAAAATTATAACACTTCAACAAATTCTTTGAATTCTGACAATCTATCTTCTCCTATGCAAACGAGCACTGACATTTATCTAGATTCTGAAATTCTCTCTACTGATCTAGCCTCTAACGATTCTCACTCGCCAAAGAATATCCAGGCCGATACGAGTAAGATGAAATTCTCGTATGAAGGTAGTATCCAGAAATTCAAGGAGCTGGCAAAGGAACCCGAGCATTATGCTTCAAACGATTCTTTGTCAAATCCAAAAAGTGATCAGAGCTTTCTGGATTCAGCCGACAGCTGCGCCAGTTCACCCTTGCACAAACCAGCTCGCGAATACAAGAAGCAGAAGAAACACCGGAAAAAGTACTTTGGCGTGAAGACCCTGCAGAGTATCTTCAACAAACGTGATGGGTATTCGGATATCTCCACTACGGCTTCCGAGTTTGGGGACGATCCTCAGCCTATAGTGATGACAAAGTCTGAGAGTAAGGTAGAGGCAACTATGTACAAGTATCCAGATACCAGTTCGCAGTTTGAGGAGAACATCCATAATCTCTTGTCCGACATTTTCGTCAAGAGCTTCCCTCTTAGCTCAGAAAGCACGTCCAATTTGGCACTGAGCAAGTCGGTGGGCACTAAGAAGTATTTCTCGCTTCATGGTCAGAACTTGAGAGTCGGAAAAGCTTTGAGGTTATGTCCGAATGAAGAGTTCGGGGATCTCGAGACGGATCAGAGGAAAGAAAAGTTACTAGCGAGATACGTGTACAATGCCAATTCCCTGAATGCAGATGGAGTGGGAGATCCCGACTTTGGCACGCCAGTTTAGGTTTGTAGATAGGAACTTAGAAGAGAGTTAGATATTGGAATATGAAATACCGTGATTGTAGTACGTAGAGTTTATAAGAGTAAATATTTCTTGATAGCTATGAACGCTTCGGCTCACGATGACGAGGAATAGTTAGTGGTTGATGGATCAGATTTTAATGTTTTATAATAGTGCTTGAAAAAACTGTAGTGTTTTGATTTTTAGTGACATTTATGATCATTGGCTATGAGAAATAAGATGATGTCTAAATGCACGTGCAACAACTAAGATGAGTACGAGGAAAGTCATTTGATTTGTTTCAATTAATTTGAGAAATCAAAAATCGTTGAAAATCCAGCCATATATCAGGTAATATTACTAGAAGTTGAGTAAATGGTCCAGATTCAATGTATTGTGATTTCTAAAAAATACTTATTTGAAGAAATGTTCTTTAGTAGGATTTGAGGATGTCTACAAATAAGTTTTGAAAAACTTCTTCAAGAATATCTTTTCTACAAAATATAATGTAAAATAAAACTTTGTGAAATGTATCCCTAAAGAAATTCATTATATTAGAATTCTGAGGAATATGTTTTCTTGAATAATTCATTTTTAAGAACTTTCTACACAAATCATACAGAGTATGAATGTTAGTCAGTTATTCCAGCAGTTGTAACTGTTACGATAAATTTCTAAGAGTGAATTTTACATTTATTGAAATTATAGGAATGAATGGTCTTGATTACTGGGTGTGAAAGCATTTTTTTAAAGTGAGGAAAAAATTTCAAATTTGTATCAGTACATCTCTTTTATAGATATATGTTTTGGAATTTTCATCAAATTATCATATTTTTAATTTATGGAGATAGTATGTCTTTATATTTTGGCAAAAAAATCAATCTTGAAGATTTTTTTTTCATTTCAAAAACATTGAATGGTTACCAAAATATTAGATACGATGATTATAACGTTCCTAACAGCAAGATATGGTATGAGAAAATTGTAATATTGACTTAGAAGGATATTTCAATATTGATTCAAGATTGAGTTTTTAAAATTTTAAAAACAATACCAATAAACTAGGAATAAAGAACAATAGGTATAAAAATGACATTTTTCAGATCTTTGTTAAAATTTTTACAAAACACAACACATATTTACACATACAATAACTTCTTCGGAAGTGTGTCAAATTTAACACAGTTCGGATAAGATCTTTCAGAATATAATTTATTTGTCTTAAATTATAGGTAGATAGAGTTATTAACCACTTTACACATTACCGTGTATTTTAACACACCTGAGGTAACCTTGAAAAAAAACAAAAATACGACCTACAAATTGTTATGCACCTTCAACAGGAAGGACACTTTTTATAACATGACATGCATAGGTACATAAAGAAAATATAACAGGTGAAAACAGAAAAATTTATGCTTATGAGAAAAGATATGTTGTTCATACTGGAGCCTCTGAATATTCCTCAAAGGAATAAATTGATTGATACTACAGTAGAACATCATGAAAAATAAAAAATAAAACTTTCTGTTTTTTTACCACTAGTACAGAAACACACAGTTCTTCTTCTTCGATGTATTCAGAAAACCTGAATACATCGGAAATGGCCGCGGTGGTAGTGCGCCCGACTCACGATCAGAAGATCGTGGGTTCGATTCCTACCTCGACCAGATATTTTTCTCGAGATAATTTATCTGGTTGAAGC